>SDVV010017243.1:0-14035 GCA_016164225.1 Gammarus roeselii | reverse complement strand
GATGCACATTTAGAACTACCGCTGCTGGAATAGATACAATAACTGCAGTCTTTACAACACAGGACATTACAAGATAAAAATGGGTGAGTGCAACATTGGTTACATGAAATTTGCCACACTAAAACCTTGTGCACTTGCAGTATGGATTCCACCTAATTGCAAAGTATGGAAAAACAGAAGCTGGAAGATTCCCTTTGGGCTACACTTGAAGGCTGCAATGTGCATCCAGTATCATAGTATTGTTGCATATAACGATTGCAAAAAAATTCAATATGATTAATCCATGAGTTTTAAAGTAAACTGTGATTCACATGTGTGTATATGTCAGGTGGCTGCAGCCTAATGTCCTGCAATGCAACATTATGTGTTCTGCAAATAGCTCTTCAATCTCAATGAAACTATTTGTGTATGAGAAAGGCATTAAAATCCCTTGGAATAAAACCTTTTCTCCTTCTCTCAACTCCAACATACCCCCAAGTACACCCATGCATCTTAGAACATTGGTCTCCTTAAATGTAGCTAATGCTCAGACACAGGATTTTCAAACATTTGTGTTGCCTAATTTTTGTATTTAGGCTCACAGATTGTTGCCAACAGAATTTCAATCCTCCATGTGACCTCCTCTCCCTGATTTCCCTTGTCTCAGCAGCAGAGCAAATTGAGAATGGACAAATATTTTCTCCTGAAGATAACAGAAAATTAAGCTACCATGGATGAAGCCAGGTCTCCTGCATAATGGTGGTGTGGGTAGTAACAGGGATTTGCCAGGGCTCCCTCATCATAGCTCTTGCTCATCAGTATTTCCTGTTGAATTTTTGGTAATTGATGCTGCTAAAATTTATGGGTATTCATGCTCATAATAGTAGTTGCTTTCAGTGGAACTATGGAGTTTCCACCCTGGTTCTACACAACGTGGCTTTCAGTTTCATCATAATGTATTACAAATCTTTCTGGCCAATTAGACCAGAATGGTACACTTTTGCATAAGGTATGCTGCTCTGCATTAACTTTGCGTTGGGACTCCGGTGGAACATGAAAGCAAATAATAAATAAAGGTATGCTGCAGCCTAACATTATCCACTTCATTTGATAAACACTGTAAATGACCCTCAAACTGGGTAGAAAAAGAAAAGTGATATGTGATGATATTCATTTTTTAATTAGCTAGATGTGTTGGAGAAAATTAAATGATATTGCATTTGCTAATATTGAATTTCGAATTTAATGAAGAATTTATCATTATATATATATTCATATTATTGTATTGGTAGCTAGCCACATATATGTATCAAAGTTGCCTTAATTTTGTTCCTTTTCAGGTAGCTAGCCACCTTGGAGTATCCCAATCCTATCTAGTCCTATACACAGAGCTCATACTAATAAACAAATATAATAGATAGTTGATCCAAAATGTCTACTCCTGCCAGACGTCGATTAATGCGTGACTTTAAAAGGTGAGTCATTATGTAATTCACCATATTTTGAGACAAAAACAACTTTCTATTGTTTGAGTTTATTGGATTTGCTTCAGTATTTAGGTTCTGAACATTATCAAGTCCTAAATATGCTGATACATGTGATAAATGTTTTATTTCCATAATATCAACCAAATGTTATTGGTTTATTTGGCAACTTCATGTTACCTGATTGTGGCAGCTATCAAAGGTGAAAGATACACTGAAATCCATGTTAGGTGCATTTCATTGCTACTGTTGCTTGGGCTGCTCTATTGCAATGATCATTTAACGTAACCCTCCATGTACCGTTTGCTAATTATTTCTTCCAGGCTGCAGGAAGACCCTCCTGCTGGCGTCAGTGCTGCTCCTACAGAGAACAACATCATGATATGGAATGCTGTTATATTTGGGTGAGCACAGATATATATATCCTCATTGGATTGTATCGCTTTATGTAAGGATTGATATTTGCCAAATTTCTTGTCATTTTGCTATTGATAATAACCAGCTGTATAATATAATAGGTAGCTATTTAGGTCTCCAAGCCTCAGCACGGAGACATTGTTTTAAACAGTGACGTTTATCACCAGAATGATGTCCCATTTCAATATGATTCATGACCTGAATTAAAAAAAGAGCATGACGTCTGTTGTAATGCGTGAACAAGAACTGGAACTCTTCCAACAGTTGGGAGTTTTCATGACATGCATTAGCTACATCATTTAAAAATTTGCGTTGAGTACTACCATACATAACAGATTTTTTCTCAATATTTCATGAATGAAATTTAAATAATTTTATTTTATGCTCCTCCTTTGTGAACTATGCATGGATATTGATGTTTTATAAGAAACAAGATCAAATGCTGAAGTCTACATCACTTTCAAAAAACTCCTTTTTGTGTCCAAAATCAAGTTCTGAGCTCAGCTATTTTTTATGTGTTCTTTATCTTGCTTCATTTGAGAGCACTTTCAAGTGGCTATGACTTTGTCAATTATGAATAGATTTAGACAATCTGGAGTTCAAAGGGGTCTTGATGTCTTGCTCATCATTTTAAAGGGGCTTTTAGGTCTTGCTCATCATGCCATGGATAAAAACTGCATTTCAATATGAGGAAACCCTATTAATAATGAAAGTATCTTCATGCATGATGTCTCATAGTTTAAGATACGGACCAAACACAGAGCTCCATGTCATCCTTCAATTTTGCATTTTCTTTAATGATACCCAAACTTAGCTTTTTTATTTTCAATTAGGCTTTTGGGACTTAGCCACATTTCAGGTCAACACAGCTTTGCTAGTGCAACTTTTTTATACTTCAAATGTCAAATCATGCTTAATTTTATCAAAAAGCTGACATTGCTTGGATTCTGTTGAGGCAAGCAATGTCTTAATTCATTTTTTTTTAATAATTGCAAGTCTTCCCCCAAGAGTAGACATATGACTTTCTCATTGATATGAAGAATGTACACATTGTACAGTCAATTTTGGGTGAACATGATAGGTTCATTCTCATGGTGCAGATTCCCCCCCCCCCCCTGTGTCAACACTACCTGGATAGTTATGTGTGCGCTATCTGAGGCCCCATGGGAAACTTGTTGAAAAATTATAACCTAAATTCTAATTGTGATTTTAACTTTGATTTGCAATGCTGGGAGATAAGATTGTTTTGCTATGACAGTTAGATATCTAGGTTTGTAAGTTGCTTTGTACTCAGTATGTTTATGATGCATTCTGTCAGTTACTGAAATTACTGTCAGTCAGTTAGCTATGCTAAAAATGCTGTATACTTCTGAAGCTTTTGTGGTGAGAAAAATAATCATTCTGCTATGGTTTTTAATACTTGAAGAATTCTGAATAAATGTTTCAATTACCCCGCACTCGAATATATCTTGAATACCTTCAGATGCAAATTGTTTTGATTTTGGTTCTCCACTCTTCAAAAGATCTCATTTAAAGGGTTGACTTCCCAAAGCAATGCAACACCCTTGGAATCATTTGAGAATTATTCAATCAAGCTACTCTTGCAAATTTCTTTGTAGCAAGTGGCCACTTTTCTCTAGCTTTTAGCTAGACTAATGGTTGTGGCTATAAAGAACTGCAGCTTTTTAATTGACACGCTGAACAGGCTGAGATGGCATCAGATTCTACTGTTGTTTGCATTACTTGCACATTTTTAAAGCTCTGTTGGCTGTTAAGCAGTTAAAAATTCAAAGAGTAGATGCAATGTTCAATAAAATAGAATGTAAAATGAACAGCTGCAATTTTACATAGTGATTTGTTGTAGAAAGTGTTGATGATTTTGTAGCAGGGCAACACAATTTGGGGGTAAAAAAAAAGTTGTCCTCATGTCTCAAAGTATGTAGCCATCTACTTGTCAATGGTGGAAATTGAAGGAAAATAAAAACTGCAAAAAGGTGAGTGGGACAGTTTATCTGAGGTGAACTATTGTGATTGGCTAGCTTCAGGACTTCAGAGTTTGAACTTAGAAGTAGACCTTAAGAGTAGGACTTGGCTAGATGAAACCATGAATTTTAGAATTTAGAACTTGGGCAGACATAGTAGACTTCCTAAGAAAAAAATAGCATACTGCAAGGCAAAAATGTGAGACACCATCAAATAATCTGACTAGCTTTGAAGGACTCCTGAGGCCATTGGGAGGATACTGGGGTCGTAATTTGGAAATGAAATAATGCCAAAACAGGGAGCAAAACCAAATGACACTTGAAGAGCAAAATAAACAAGAAAAACCAAACTGAACTCCAAACCTAAAGCACAGGCATTATTACACAATCAAAAATAAGGACACCAAGAAAGCTTCAACAATTGAAAATTTCACAAAGCAATTCACTCCCTATCAATAGAACTTAATAAAGGCTAAGTTCTATCACAGGAGCATCAAAATCATAGGGTGCAGGATTAATTGAAGAAACAAAGCATATTGTAACAGCCTTAAATAAAGCATCAAAGTAAACTTTGGTGCAAATCAATAAAATATAAATAAATAATCATCAATATATCAAGGGAGCACATCTGACTACTTATAAGAACTAACTCATGCCAAATAAACAAAATAATGAATACTTTTACACAATTAAATAGTAGTGTGACTGAGTAAAAGTCAAGCAAGCACATCCAGTAGATCCACTGGCAAAAAAGTTTTCAATGTTTGAAGCATTCCTTAATGAGGTTGGAACAAAACCATTACAAGAAAATTCAGTAAGCTAATATTTAATGATGGGGTTAGCAGAATTTAATAGATATTAGCTACATATTTTTCAAATCTAACAGCATCATGTTGGTACATAATGGTGATATCCATTACTTGCCTTCAATGGATCTGTGGTTACAAAAGTATAAGGAATAATCACTAGCAATAAGCAATCATAAAAAAAAAATGATTGAACAAATTAATAAATTATGAAAAATTATGTTGAATACTTACAATTAGAGGTTTCTACCTGGGTAAAAATCCTTCGCTAATAACCACAATGACTCACCCAGGTAGTAGCTTCAATGGCTCAAGTTTGAGGAGTTGATGGTGGAAAGTGTTTTTTGTAACCAAGCACTTCACTGATACCGACAATCAACAAGTCAATAGTTTGCAGCCTGCTACAAACAGAAGAAAGAAGCTGAATAAAATGAACGACTTGCAAATAAAATGATGCTAGTAAGAATTGAAAGAAAAGGATTGTGCTGAAAAATACGACACGGCCCAGGTAACATTATAAGTAGGTTACAACCTGGGTTTGCATGTGACCAAAGGTGAATGCATGAAAGGGATGAGCAGTGGAGCATGGAGGGAAAAATGCATAAAACTTTGAAGGACACCAAACAGAGGTTTATACAAGGGTGTTGATGTTTCAACTGTGTTGTATGGTTTGAAAATTATATAAAGCAGAATATGCCAGGAATGATTCAGATGGAAAAGTTTAGAAACAATAGCTAAACAATGGAAGTTGAATGGTACAGTTCATAGTTTACCTATAGCTACAAAAATTATAGACTTCTGCTACACTGAGACCTGATGTAGCTATAGATTGTTGAAATGCAATCAAGCAGAGGAGAGTAGGTAAAAGTGGAAGACCAACACGTGATCATATAGATGGGGAGAAAATTGTAGTGAATGGGAGTAAATGAAGGAAATAATGGTGGTAAATGGATGAGTTTTGACAGCTCTGAAAGAGCATCCATTCACTAAGTTGACCTATTGTGGTTTTTGTGTAGGAAGTCTAAAGAATGTAGCTACCTATATGTATGAACGTGAGGACTGTCTCACCATTGGCCACCATCCCTGAGAGGTTTCGGGTCAGGCAGTGGAATTCTGCTGGGTCCCCGGGCACGCGGGAATGAGAGGAAATGAACTTGCGGACTTGCTTGCTAAACAGGCATCTACTCACCAAGAACAATTTTTTGCCATACATTACCGAGACTGGTTCCCTATCATCAACTCCCATATAACATCCCAATGGGATAAAATGTGGCAGCAGAGTGGACAAAAAATGCTTTCAGTCAAACCCTCAGTCGTAGAATGGGAAACAAAGTTCACCAACAGAAAAGACCAAGTGTTCATCAACCGCTTATGCATGGGACACGTGTGGATAACTCACCAGCACCTGATGGATGTTGACATAGGATTAAAGACGCCACTTTGCCCCTGTTGAAACCAAGTGGCTATCAGCGTGAAACACTTACTGATGGATTGCAACGCACTCACGGCAGCCTGACGAGCGTTCCTAGATCCCCCGTGCAACCTACAAAGCCTACTCACGGACCCAACCTACCGTAAAAAGCTTATCACTTTTGGAAAACACACCGGACTATACAAAGCTGTCTAAACCTCAAACACCTGTGCAAATGAGGTGGTCTCTCCACCCCATTATGCACAGAAATAACACATTTTACGAAGATACGCATTAACTCTTTACTCTCTCGTAGGCGCTAGTACGCGAATATGCCATAATTGAAATATGTACTGACTTCATCTTGACATAACTAATATTTCCGCACGCAAGGCTGTGCGGACTTACCTGAAACAACTACGGGGGAGCCTATTCTGACGCACGTTGATGCTCAGGTGGAAATGAGGCTCAAATCAAACCCTGAGAGGTCACAGCCAGATGCCTGTGTAGCTAGCAATGTAATTTTGCTTATATGGTGTCTTTTGTCTGTAACTTCTGAAAGACAAACATTGAAATTGGTAAGGCATTGTCAAATCTGCATGGATTTGATCATTTATGGGTTAAATTCTTTGTTTGGTTTTATTGATGTCATATTTTAGATGTGGAAACTAATTTCCACAGCAGTGGTTTGACTGCACTGCATCATCATTTCGTGTCCTACTCGAATTCTAAATCTATTATCTGTCCCAAGCTTTTGAATTCATGTCACCTAAATCTTAATGATGTTACACCATCAGTCTAAGTGTGATCATTTCCAGGCCCCACGATACTCCTTTTGAAGACGGCACGTTCAAGTTGACACTAGAATTCACAGAAGAATACCCTAATAAACCACCGATTGTGAAGTTTGTCTCTAAAATGTTCCATCCAAACGTTTATGCTGATGGTGGCATCTGTCTGGACATCCTGCAAAACCGCTGGTCACCAACCTATGATGTTGCCGCCATCTTGACGTCTATACAGGTAACCACCAATGATGCCTAAAGAGGGCATCATAAAGAAACATAACAACAGTTATTGTGTTCCTTCTGATGGCTTCATCAATTCAGGAATGTATAGCTTTTACAGATTACTTCAAATAAGTATGTACTTCTGAGTTCCTTTCTGTGATATTCACACCCTGAAGTGAATTATAATGTCTATTGCTGCAGGAAATTTTGATGCATTTATATCCTCATTGGTCCTGATACTAATGGTTTTACATCCTTCACCTGTTGTTGTATAGCAACTTGCTTACCTAAAGTTGATTTGTTGAACAAAGGGTTCAGTGTTGCTGCCACCTTACCCATTGCTGCAATGAGGATTGTTTCTTGTGCTGTGACATCACCACTTGCATGTTGCTTTCACAATTGGAGCAGTGCATTTGAAGAACGTTATTTTTACATCCACGGTATTCAGTAATTGGCGGTTCATCCAGAACACTGCTGAGGTACATGTTCAATCAATCTTTGAACCTCAACAGTGTTGACTGTTCATTGAAATATGGAAGTACCCCAGGATTTTTTTCTGTGATCTGGATAGTCTAAATTATTTTGTTGATGCTCCGATGTCCTGAAATTTTTGTAGTTACTGCTTTCAAAAAATTCAATCTGAAAGGTAGTTCAATCATTCATGCTGAGTGGGTTGGGATCCAAAGCAAGGTGTGGACGTGTCAAGTTTTGAATGCCCTGTCAGGTTAAAGAGTTGACATAGAAAATATCAGGTTTTTAAATAACAGCAAATTTGTTTATAAATAATGATGAATACCCTGATGAAAAACGTGCAACATTTAAGTGCTCTTTTTTTGTCGGTTTACCAGACTCTCAGAGCGCTGTTTTACCAGTTTCTCAGAGCGCTGTTTTACCTGACTCTCAGAGCGCTAGCTGAGAAAATGATGTTGCCCCAACAAATGTTCTTATATAGCAAGCTACTTTTGGATTGGCTCCATTTTTTGAAAGACACTTGTTTGGATAGTTGAAAGCAGTTCCCGTTTACTCGGTGTCAATTGCTGAAAGTTTTAACATTATTATTAAAAATGAGCAAATGTATTTCAGTGCGTTTTTGGGACACAGAAAAGAATCTCGTAGTTAACCGTAACCTTGTATAGCAATTCTTAGGCTATGCAACAGCTAGAGCTATAGACTCACATTTAAGAAGGTATATCTAAGCTGAAAGGTCACAAACTGCTGCAGATTCCAATGAATGAACCAAATGTCAACAAAAAGTTCTATAAAGACTGATAGTGATAGGATGCTTTTGCAACCAGAACTTCCAGAGCCCTGATAGATATAGGATCGTGTGGCTTACACGTAGTGCATGGAGCATTCAGGACAGGTTTCCAATCTACTGGATGGAAATTGGATGCGATTTTCAAATACCTTTGGTATCTGTTCTATGAGTTGCCAGCAAGAATAGATGACTACATAAATATCACCAGCAGTAATGATTTTTCTTTGCGATATTGTGGAACGCGATGGTTAGATGACCAGAATATTGGGAAAAGACCAGATCTTATTGGGGAAACGTTTGTTGATTATATATTCATGATGTGTCCAAACTTCCTAAGAGCAAAATCCCAAAATGTTCATATTTCTAAACTGTTCTTGATGTGCGTACTTTTTTACTTTTATGATGTCACCAAATGCATGAAATAGAAAGGTTCTTTTCTTTACTTGCATCAGGTTTTATCATGTTATTTAATTATTCCGACCGCGTCCATACCATGTGAAGCGCAGAACTGAACTTCACTCAGGGGAAAGTGTTAGCTGAATTCTAATAGCTACTTCTTGGGAAAGGAGGTACTCTCTCATGCATGTTTCTGAGACTTAGCTATTAAATTTTGTTATTTCCATCTATGAAGTATTGAAATATCTAAATGATATTTTCTCCTATACTATATTGAAAAATTTAAGTGTAATTTTCATATTATTATGACATCATGTGTGGTCAACTGGCCCATCTCAGTCTCTTGCCTTGCATATCTACCTCCAACTCATCCGTAAGGAGCATTGGGCTTATATAGGCAATGATATAACCCCAGCATTTGATCATGCAAATCATCTCATTGAAAAATCTTCAGTACGAAACAATCAGAAGTGACCTAATTCTAGGTAGTCTTGCAATATAATATCTTCTAAGGCAATCAAGAATTTTGTAACCTATGGTCGCTTTGTGTTGAAGAATTTTTCATGTAATAATAAAAGATCAAATGATGGGACTAAAGAACTCAATAGTCTGACATATCATGACCTATACACGCCCAATGCTCCGTAAGAAAGAGTTCGGTGTTGGCTATGGTATGTGTGGGGCAATCTATTTGTACTATGAACATGCTGAAATATTTATGCAAAGATTCATCTGATTAATTCCCTCATACGAGTACAAACTTTGCTGATGCTTCTGTAGCAATGAAAGATATAATTAAAATGCACTGTTCTTACTCATCTAAACACTTGTGCAATATCATTAATTAGATTTTAAGATGTAGCTACTGGAAAATCTACCTTGTACACACGAATTTTCTGGAATATTTCATGATTTTATTTTACTCCTCTCTGTTGACTCCCTGCTCAGGATGTTTGCAGTGGTTGACAAATGAGGTCATTTAGGTGCCTTGCAGGTGAAACTGTTAAGAAGCAATTGAGTCCATCTTCGTGCACCTGCCAGTTTTGACAATAAATAATAGGTAACACATTTTGACAATATTCATCTGGATTATCAGTCACTTTCCTATAAGTTCATTTCTATTAACTGAAAACTAACCTGCCTTTTTCCATATTGTGATGATCACGAACCTTGCAAAAAACACCATTATAGTGAAAATAACCTGAAGGCTTGTAATTTATTATGATTACAAGGTAACAACCTATTTATTTGATAGACGTCTACGAAATAGTGTATGATGGCTAAGTAATTAAGGACCAATGCTAGCTTTCAACATGAACCTAGCTAGTCGAGCAGTCACACTCTGATACTGCTAACATAGAAATTTTGTAAGCAGCTGATCTCAGTATTATTTGTTTTATGTGCTCTTCTTCTTTTGTGTTATGAAAATATCAGATTTTTTAAATATCTTTCTAAAGACAATTCTACAAGAATAAAAAAGGTCTGCTTGGGAGGGATTTTGAAAGTGTTATGCCTGACCTCTTAATTGTCTGTGAAACTTACTAGCCTAGCAACCAGGCAATAATGTATGAAATTTCCAGGAAATATGTATTTAATAAATTAATTGTTTATTAAGTAGATTACTTCAGAAAATGTTGATGCTTATTTGAGCTGCGTCTCATCAATGTTAACAATTGTATCTACTATCGTCTCGCCCTTATGTCACAGTCTCTCCTGGACGAGCCCAACCCGAACTCCCCCGCCAACAGCCTGGCTGCTCAGCTGTACCAGGAGAACAGGCGCGAGTACGAGAAGCGAGTGGCCGCCATCGTCGAGACCAGCTGGCTAAATTTTCAAGAGGATGATGAACAGGAGGACAAAAAAGACTCCTAGTCCCCATAATCGTCGCTATATCACTGTACCCTACTAATGCGACCTTTATTCTACCCCCTCTCTCCTTCGTTTCCTATCGCCGTCCCGTGAGGCGGAAGACATTAGTCGCTTTCACGGCAGTGGCGTTCAAAACGCTTTGTTCTGGTTCCTTGTCTTAGTTAGCTTGAGAACCATTTCGGACATTTTTGATTCTTGTAGAGTCGTTTTGGATTAGATACCGTAGCTACAGATAGTGGCTGGCTATGTATTTTTAGCTATGCAGGCAGTTGAAAACCTGCGCTATACACTGATGCATCATTTTGTACAGTAGTCATCCGTTTGAAAATTTTATTAGTTTTATTTCCAAGTCCTTAGACCTACTCTCAGCATTCACATGTATTACATTTCCACCCATTTATCAGTGTTCCGCAACACGCCTTCAATTGTTCTCACTACTAGATGCTCTTGAACTTTATTCTTTGACTAGCTCGTCTGACGAAATGTGAAATCGCATATTGCCCTATGTAACGGTGGACGTTTATTCAAATGCTGGAGGAGCTTCAGAGCTGAGCTGTAATTCAGAAAGCTTCTCCAAATGTTGGAGAAGCTTTAAAGCCGAGCTGTAATTCGCTGTATACCTTTACGTCTGACACAAAACACTTCTTAGTTTTTCCCAAGTAACATCAAAATGAAAGCGTTAAGTATTTCGGGCTAATGTTTGCATAAACATTAAAAAGTGTTCATGAAGCGTGCTCTTCTTAATAGCAAATATTCTGATAGGAACCGAATTTCAAAATTTAACTGGCATCAATTATCTATGTACTTCATTTAAATATGCTCAAAAAATATCAAATAGATTGTTTTACTTATCGATTTTCTCCATTGCTCATTGGTATGGGCAGTTATCTTCTTGTTCGATGGTAGCTATTTGAGAGCTTATCTACTGTCTAGTAGATTATGAAGTCCAACGGTTTCAAAATGCGTCCTTGCATCAAAGAGTCGTTTAGTTACTTATTTTTGAACAAAGCAGTTGCTTAATAAGGTTTAAAGGTGATGCATAACACCTCATACTCCTCTCCTACACTAGTTATCAAACAAACTTTGCCTTATGTCACTGGATGGTTTGACCAGGCGCGAGTTCCGAGACAAGTGTCAGCAACAGGGCACGCTAGTTAACTGTTTTTCCCCTGCTGCGTCATAGTATTCGGGCCTTCCCCACCCACGACCACCTCGTTTCAAAGACGGGAAGCAGATCAGGGCAGCGGCAAATTCATCCACTCGCGGCAATCCATTGCACGCTCTCGCTTACTCCACACTTATATCTCCTCCCTAACGCCTGCTTCGGGCCAGCCACCGGAACTACGTACGGTCTACCTCTATTCCTATGTTTACTCACCTGCGCTTTCATCGCCCTATTCGCCAAATCTCCTTTTATCCATCCTCACCGTGTGCCCAAACCATCTCAGAACACGAGAATCTACTCGGTTCTTGAACTTTCTTACCATCCATCCATGCTCCTTAACCCTCTTGCTTCCGCTCTCGCCCCAAAGTCTCAGCTCCGTAGAGCACAGTTAGAACAATTACCGTAGCTAATGCTGATGTTGAATTTAAGGGCGTTGCTTCCAGACCCAATGTCCTCAAGCTCTTTGCACTCTCCGGTGCACCCAACACTTTACACCCCTCCATCACCTCGGTTTTCACGTGTTCAGTGTTCTCTACATGAAAGCCTTGGTTCTAAAAACACAAAATTTCTTTCAAATAACTGTCCATTTAGCAGGAAACATCTACTTCGAACATCTCATCGCTTTATTTTTTTACCCACGTTAACTAGCAGCTTCCTCCTCACACGCTCTACCAATATCCGACACTAGCACACACGGCTTCTCCTTCAAATCTGCCACCAGTGCCGTATCATCCGCAAACAGTAATTGACTCGACTACCAACTCCTTTCATTTAATCCCAACAGCTCTTAACCTCTACCCATACACTCGGTTGCATCTCCTTGACCACTCCATGCAAGTAGAGATTGAACAGCCTTAAAGACATGATGCAACCTTCTCTCGGTCCCATTTTCACTGTGAACCGAGCACTACTCACCTCGCTCCTTACTGTCACACGCTCAACCGCTTTAAACGAATTTACGCCCACTCCATACTAACGCAGCACCATCCATAGCGCTTCCCTGTCGGATTAATCCCAAACACCTGTGTGAGACGCGTCCTACGGGGGAGCCTATTATGACTCACGTTGAGGCTCTGGTGGAAATTAGGCCCAAATCAAATCACGTTTAGGCTCCGGTGGAAATGAGGCTCAAATCAAATCTCTGTCGGATTCTATTATATATTCGTTTTCCAGATTCATGGTGGGCAAACACATCCTTTCCCTTCGTGAAATTAAAGTACTTCTCATAGACTTGACTCACTGCAAAAATCTGAACGGCATGCACTCTGGCCGTCCTGAGGCCACAGTGTTTTTCGCCACTTGCACCATCCATACTCGCTAATCATCTCGATCAGTCTTCCTCCGTAATCTGAACATAATGCTACTAATTTTATTTTCCTGTATTTAGCATACTCCAAGTACCCTTCTTAGGTTTACTTAATAATAAGAGAGGTAACAGGTGTATACCGACCTCCATTTACTTCAATGAAACGACTGTATGACAGTTAAGTCTAAAAACAGCGGGACAGATTTAAATTTATCCATTTAAATAGCGAGAGACAGAAAGATAGTGTGGTGTGTTCTTAGGTTACTTCCGCTGATTGCAGTTATTAACCCTCGCATTATTCGTCATCGAGTTTGAACCGAGGATTCCGGTATTTTACTTTGTTTTTTCAGTTATGAATCTGGTAATGTTAGGGCCGCGATGCTTACCTCTATTTCGACTGTATGCACAGCTTCAAATGCTGCTTTAGAAAACTAAACTGCGTAACCGTGTGTGTTAACTAGAATTTACAACTTGAATAGAGATCCTTGTGGAATTATTCAAGTTGTTAGATGTCTTTGGTGTACCCTAAACTTGATAGCTTCATTGCTTTAATTAAACCTAATGTCGCTGTCGTACTTTTTAATGAGTTTGCATAAACTACCTCACGGAGTTATATACGTTGTGTTGCATCTGCAAATAGCTATTACAGTGTGCTGTAAGTAAACCAACTATTTTTCCAGACAATTTGCTGTACGTCGAAAGACAATGTAATAAACTCATCTTATTATTTCCCTCGTATCCTGAAACTGATGAAGTAAGCCTATGAATTATGCAAGCTGTTGCCCACCATACCATAGGACTTTTTTGTTACTCGTAATCTTGTTGATTCGTGGAGTTTGAGGAATTTCTGAAGATCAATCACTTTTACTCATCCTCATTGTGTCCAAAGATAATTACTTGTTTGATGAAGTCTGCAACACGACTGATGAATAGGAATTTCAAATATCTGTAT
>SDVV010017242.1:0-14035 GCA_016164225.1 Gammarus roeselii | reverse complement strand
TAGGGATGCTGCGATCTGCAGCGTGAAGGAGGGTACTATTGAAGTTTTCTACCATCTCATCACAGGATGTATCCTGGGGTGGGAGGGGTGTTGTTGTACAAGCGGTGAACGATAGCCAGTTGGCTTTACGCATTATGTATCGGCGAGCGGTGGAAGTATCTTCAGGATGGAAAGTAGTGATGGTGATGGGGAAGTGGTCACTTGCCAGGCAAGGTCTGGCGAGAGGTTTGGGGAGCAGAAGGATAAGTCAATAGTCGATAGCGAGGCTGTCTGAGTATGGAAGTGCGTCGGTTCTCCGGTGTTAAGGAGCGCAATATCAGATGACAGAAAGAATGCTCCGACGTGCCCTCCACGTCCATCAGCTGTGTCTCCCCCCCAGAGGGGGTGTTTAGCATTAAGGTCACCTATAAGAAGGTAGGGCGCAGGAAGTTGACCAACCAGGTTAGTAAGAAGTGCGCATGAAATTAGTTCATTTGGGGAAATATATAGGTCACAAATAGTAACGGGGCGTTTGAGGCCAACTCTGTGGGCCTGAGCTTGCAGTGTTGTTTGTAGAGGGATTGAGGTGCATGTGATTGCTTGATTTACTTTTGTAGCCAGGCCAGTGCCGGGTCGAGCATCGGCTGTGGGCGAGGCGAAGTAGCCTTTATACCCACTGGGAAAAGATGGATTGTACAGCCCCAGGAGAGTTTTCTGGAGACTAACTACCATTGGATTATAGGTTTGGGTTAATTTCAATAGTACAGCATAGTTAGCACGATATTCTCTTATGTTCCATTGAAGGACGAGGGTATCAGACATTGTGGTTTAAGTTATAGAAATTCAAGGTCTAGGCTTGAGTTGATAAGGTCTAATTATATATCGCTTCCGTAGACTATGTCACTCACGGCCTGTCGGCCGCGTTAGGCGAGTATCGCTAGAGCTTCTCTTTTGGCTAGAAGTAAACGGAATATCATCTGCACTTGGATCATCGTCGTCCAGGTAGGAGCCAGTGCGCTTAGCGCTGATAAGCGGCAAGCGAGTTTTTCCGACCCGAGGCGATGATGAGGTAGGGTGGGTATCACTCAATACTGTGCTCGGCGTATTTCCCTTAGGATCAAAATCCGTAGCAGCTAAGCGAGGCAGAGGGTCATTTGGTGCCTTAATAAAGGCACTCGAATGACACCTGGGTTGAGCAGTAATCTGGCTATGCTGCCCGGGTACCAAGGGTAATCTTGGTTGGGCTTGGAGTAAGGCGGGTTTAAACGGTGGTGATAGATTTCGGGCTTTCGTCTTGTGTGGCTGGTGAGGAGCGCGTTGAGATGGCAGAGTTTCTTCATGTGGTGCTGCCTCCTATAAAGGTAGGTCGTCGTCCAGATTCAGGTCTGGGACTCCCATTGCACGTCGATCAGCAAGTGATGGACGAGGCGGAGTGGGAGTGAGGGAAGGTATTTCCAGCGGAATTTCCAAGTTCCCGGACAGTGCAAATGACTGTCGTCGTGGGCTTCCTCGATTTCGAGGAGGATGAAGGGTGTCATGTTGTAGGTTAGAAGGAACCCTTGTTACAGGTGTTCCCGCTGTCACTGCAGCAAAGCTAGTAAGCGGGCGGATAAATTTGGCGGTTACTTGTCTCTTGGCTTCGGGGTAGGAAAGGCGTTCTCTAGCTTGAACAGCGAGTATCTCCTTTTCGAGTCTGTAATAGAAGCATTCGCGTGATGACGCAGGATGGTCCTCCGAACAGTTGGCGCAATTAGCAGGTCGGTCACAATTGTGGTCATGTGCATCCTCACCACAGCAGAAGCATGTACTTTTTATGTTCCTCAATCGGCAGGCATCGCTTCCATGACCAAACTTTGGGCAGTTGTAGCAGCGTCTGGGATTAGGGAGGTATTCTCGAACCGAGCATTGTGTCCAGCCAATGTGGACATAAGAAGGCAGAGAACAGAGCTTGAATGTGAGGATGTAGACACCAGTGTACTCCTTTACTCCGCTCCGCCGTCTTTTCACTCTGTGTATATCTTGGTGACTTGCTGATCCCCGAGTTCAGTAAGAATATCGTCGTCGGAGTGGTTTGGTCTGTTTTTATAATATATAGTTCCTTGTATCGTGTTGAGAGTAGGGTGCTAATCAACTTTTACAGGTATATCATTTAGTTGTTTTAGGTTCTGGATGTTCCTACTTTGCTCCTCATCCTTCACCTCTACAAGGAGGGAGCCACTCCTAAGCTCATCGATGCGCTTCGGGGGTCCCCCCAGTGCAGCGCGGAGTTGTCGATTAGCTTGAATTGTATTAGTATCGGACAGATTCTCT
Organism: Gammarus roeselii; assembly: GCA_016164225.1. Lineage (NCBI taxonomy): Eukaryota > Metazoa > Arthropoda > Malacostraca > Amphipoda > Gammaridae > Gammarus > Gammarus roeselii. The sequence continues at coordinate 11,746 of SDVV010017242.1, read as the reverse complement.
CCCGAGATTGCCTTGACGGTGAAAATCTTAGAGTAGTTTTTATTTTGAAAGAGATTTTCGAGTATTTACTGATTTTCAACGTATCGTTCATGGGGTCTTACACGATTGCGGCGGCTTCTCCCGGGCTTTCGTCCGGAAGCAGCATGTACCGCACCCGCGTTACGGTCGTGTGTCTTGTTTCCAAAGTCCACCCCACCAGAAGTGGGGGAAGGCTGCTGTTGACTAATCATCTCTCCATCAGGCAGCCTGGGATGGAGGGGGTTTACGTCCACTATTTGGGCGCGACCGCCGGGTGATGGCGGTGTTGATGAACGTCCACCAGATGGTGACGCCGATACGTCATTATCTCGCGATAACCGTTGTTGTTTTTGTTGTTGTTGCAATAGCCGTTGTTCAGAAGAGTTGTCCAATGGAGAAGTCTGGGTCGTCAACATTTGCTGAATTTCCATAAGAGAATCCATGAGTTTCGAGGAGCCCCCTCAACATGCCCACGCCCACCTCGGAGCGCATATAGCAAGTGTTTTCTAGCTCTTTCGACGAGCACCACTTGTAAGCTATGTGAGGTTCGTTTCCCCTGCAACACAGTATTCCGACGGTTAAGCAAGACCTTCCAACAGCTCTACCCCAGCAACGGGTTCGCCGAAGGCTGTCCCACCCCCCGGTCCACCACATCGCAGAGGCCTAATGCAGTCATACCATTTACAGCGTTATCCGTCGTCAACTTTGCTACTTTGGCCACCTTGATAGTTGGTGAGTATAGATTCAAGAGAACACAAAAATAGATTGAAAACAAAAGTAATAATAATAATAAAGTGAAAGTAAACAAAACTAAACTTAGAAAAAGAAGCAGAGAAAAAAAATAAAAATAAAAATAAAGTCAAAGCAAACAGAAACTGAACTAGAAAAAATAAAGAAAAAAAATATATGGCGGAAAGTTGTCAAGAGAAGAAGAGAGATAAGTTAATGCAGTTTCAACAAAACAAACGAGGTAAAAATAGTAACCAAGGTGAAAGCATTACCATGAAGGGGTAGAGAAGGAGAGATAGTGAAGAGTAGAAGGGTCTGAAAGGAAATAGGGTGTTCACCCCCCCGGTTGGATCGTGACCCCGTGCGACCCGTGAACCAGTAGCTTTAGGGGGGGGTAGTCACGGCGAAGGTGTGAAGCAGGGGAGAACTGTCAGGATGCTTTGGTGATTGCCTTGAGTGGAATGGTAGTGGTTTAAAACAAGATGGGAGGGTCCTTCGCGGACCTGGTTTCGGGGTCATGTCATCAGAAGCAACGGGGAAAGGCGGACAGTTGGGGTGACTAGTGCTGGCTAGGAACTGTGAGCAGAGAGACAGTTTATTCTTGACTAGGAAAATCGAAGCTTTGGCTTAGAGGTGGTCTATGGAGGACATCTTGTGTGATCATGTAGCAATTCTTTGTGCTGAGTTCTGGATAAGCTGCAGTCTATTCGTAGACGATGGCAAAGCTTTGGGCTAACCCGATAAGGTGAGCATAAGTGAAAATGAGGTGGATCAGAATGCGGTAAGAAACGAGCTGAGGATTTTTTGCGCGGCCTCAGCAAGTCCCTGACAGAATATTTCTTCATAGAGCAGATGAAGAGTTTGAATTCACTGTGAGGGGAAAGTGGAAGTAATGGTCAAGGTGTACACCAAGATTTTTAGGGATCCCTCAAGAGGGACCGGGTATTATCGTGAATGTATTTTTGGATGGTGATGGGCTGATGGGTATCTGAGGTAAACAGGGTAGACTGAAATTTATCTTGAGAGATGACCACCTTTTACTGCCTGCCCAAACAATGATTTCAATGATGTGGCTGTTTGAGTCAGTTCAAGGGGAAGGATGATGGTGCCAGAGGCTATGATCGTGAAATCATAAGCATAAGAAATGATCAACTAGGCTGACTTGTAGTTCGAAAGATGAAAGGCTGCAGAGTAGGAGAGAAGGAGAAGGCGTTTCAGGGTTTGAACATCAGGTATCAGGAGTGAGATTGGTCTATATGTGATAAATTTGGTGAGATGGTCAGGCTTTATCATTGGGATTAGGTTAGATTTCTTCCACATGGCCGGGATGCTAGTGTTATATTGAAAGGCTAAGAGGGAGAAGAGATACTGGGTGCCGACGGGACAGAGGTGATCGATGTGGATGGAGGCCCGGGGGCAGTAAATTTTCTGAATGTGCTAATTGACCGATTGACTTGGTTGTGGAGATAGAAAGCGGGAGCGGTGGAGAGGATGGAGGGAGTGGATTCGTCAGATAAGACAGCGAGTGCAGGGGTTGTTGCGGAGGGAGGTATGAAACGGCGATGGTAATAAATTGACGGAACGAATTCACGATTGAGCCTGCCGGGTGTGATGACTGGGCATGACGTCATGACGTGCTCGACCGGATTGGGCGCGCTCTTCAGCCTATGGGTTGACTGAAACGACGTGTGGTGCCGTTTCCCAATCTATGTTGATTTGACTGGAGGGGTGTGGTACCCGCACCTCAGCTTTGACAGGATAACTCAGCTACCCCATGGCAACCCCAACTCCTCCGAGTCTACCTCCGTTGGGTGCCTACGAAGGACCGTGCTGACTCCATGATCAGCCAGTGCATGAGCTATTTGTAAGTGTGCGTATCTGTTAATGCAGAGAGGTGTTGTCTATAGGTAGGGGAATGGTAGCGCAAAGCGAGCCAAAGTGAGCTGACGGTGTGTTTTGTATATTTAGGTGGGTATGACGTAGATTTTCTAGGTGGTGGTAGGTATGGCCACGCTTTTGTTATAGAATTGTTTCCCTGAAATCAAAATCGCGCTTGAGAGGAAGTGCCATGGTTTCCTCATTCACATGAGGAAAAAGTACCGTCTGTACATAGCCTGTTGCGATGCACAAGGACGTGTTTTGCATTTTGGTTGGAGAGTTTATGTGAGTTGGAACAAGGTTGGAGGACCAGGCAGTGTTTACGTGTAAAATGCCGTGATTGATAAATTGATTGGAAAGAGTTGTCATACATTCCTTTGGGTGTCCGTATGTAGTTGTGGTGAGTGCCGCAGGTACGTTCAGCTTAAATTTAATTTGAGTAATGTGTTTGTGAGGTCTGAACGATATCACAGTCATATTATACTCCAAGGAACGTGGTGTGGGGACTGCGAGTTTTGGGAGTGTTGTTGAGTGTAACATGAGTGGCTGCGGTGTTCACTCTTGCTTTGTGATAATATTGTGAAGGAGGACTTTCTTGCGGACACATTCATTCTGTTCTTCTACAGCCAGACTTGAGCGAGTTTAGATATTGCTGGAGGCTTGCTGCTGTGGTTTTGTTTTGATAGTGATGTGCGATGATTGCAAAGTCACCCGCGTATGAACTGATGTAGGTGTTAAGTTGAGTTGGTGTGGGCAGTTCGTACATGAAGGCGTTGGAGAGTGAACACCAACGCCTTCATGTGAGAAACAGCGTAGAAGAATGAAGAACACCATTGCTGACATTGCGTGTTCGTGATGGCTTGTTATTGTCGAATGTGTGCGCATATCGTCAGGCTGGTTCATTTTCGTTCAGGCCTTCGTGGATGATCTGTGTTAGGTTGGGGAGCAGTGTGGTTGTGGAGTGTTTTGTCCTGAAGCAGTGTTATGTGATTAGAACCAGTCGCGTCAAAATTTTCGATGGATTCGGCAGTAGATAAATAGGTCTGTTGGGTTGGGTTTCAGGATGGGTAAGATTTTTACTTGTTTCCAGATTTTGCGTACGGCGTTGTGTAGAATAGAGAGATTAAAGATGTCTGTGAGCGTACTGAAGGCGTGTATACCCGGATGTTTAAGATGATTGATGATATGTCGACCGTTGCAGAAGACTTTTTGGTCCAGCAGAGGGTGGGTTTGGCCATGGCTGATTTAAAGGGAAGGTCAATGTAGTGTCAATCTGTACATTTTTTGCAACTGCTTGAGTACCCTTCTCTGGCTTAGATGATGTGGTAGGTGGTTTGTGTTTGCATAGCGTTGGTCGGTCATGTACAGACGCGAGCAAATATTCGTTTATGATTAGTCTGTAACCGGAAAAACAAATTCAACTTTCCCCACGTGGAATTCAACTTCATATAAAAGTTTCTTACGGTACCATGTGTGGACAAAGCTTCTTAATGGGTAATATTAATTGAATTTCCGATTTGTTCAAATATAGAGCGGAAAATGGACATTGAAGATTTCACTTCGTTTTAAATCATCAACTAATTTTTGCTCGCTACTGTACATCTGCTTGTTGTTTGTCTGATGGTATGATGCGAGTGTTGGGTAGTTAGATTGCCTTGCATGTGTCTACATGATTTGTGTTTTTGCGGTTGAAGCTCCTGATCAGTTTCCATAATTTTGATGAGTTGAAGCAGTTGGTGTCTCCCAGCACTTCCCGCCACAGGTTCGTCTGTTGCTCACGTGTGTCTGCATCTATTTCTTCTTCGTCAGAGATTGATTTTGTATGATACTGCAGTAGGTGTAATAATACTAGGGGTTTATCTCCACTGGAGCCTTACCGCGAGTCATTTCAAGGTCCCCCGTTAGTCATGAATGTAATCGACTCCCGGTAGGTTCGCACGCCTTCGTGTACGAAAACGGTGACATTATCAGAGTTATATTATACAGATATTTCAACTGGGGTACATACGCAGGCTGGTGTGTACAGAAAGAGAAGAGGTTTAAACGCAGCTACATAAAAAGATTATCGTCTCTGAGCATTGAGGGGTGGATAGACCACCCCGCCTGCACCGCTATTTGGTTTATACACTGCTTCTTTTAATTCGGTTTGTTTCCGAAAGAGATTTTTTTTTCCGGAAGTTAGGTCAGTGAGTACGATTAGTTGGTTCCACGTGATTCAAGAAGGCTCGCCAGGCCGCACTGAGTGCATTCAATCCATCAGTAAGTGATCCACGCCTATTGCTACCTGGTGGCAACAGGGGCGTGGTGACGCATTAGATCCCATGTCTAAATCCTTAATATGGTTGTGAGTTATCAATGTGTGTGTCTCGTGCCAAAGCGGTTGATGAACACTTGGAAGCTTGTGCTACAGAGCTTGGTTTCTCATTCTCCAACCGAGGGTTTAACTGAAAACATTTATTGTCCGCTTTGTTGCCACATGTCATTCTATCGGCATGATATATGGCAGCTGATGATAGGGAGCCAATCACCGTCGATGGATGGTAAATTATGGAGGAGGGTTCGCTTCAGAATTTTGCGCTCAATTGAGACTGAAAAGATTAGATAGAAGCCGTTGACGAACCCGGCGGCTATGTGCCGACTTTTTAAGCACTGTGGTCAAGTGTTTTGTGGTAGCGTCAATAGGCATGTATTGAGTGATGCAGAGTGGTGTGGAGCGGTTGAGTTAAGCACTGTGGTTAAATGTTTTGTGGTAGCGTCAATCGGCATGTATTGAGTGATGCAGAGTGGTGTAGAGCCGTTTCTATTGACGCAATACCCCACCGAGGTATAGACGGTGGGGCATTCGGTGCCCTAATGGAAGATAATTGTAGTTCAGTTGATAGCGAACGGTTTGTACCAGATTTGTTTCTATTCACCTGATAATCAGATAGTTTCGGACTCGGGCTAGCCCGCAAGGCTATTAGAGCAAATCTTTGATGGGGTTGAAGGAAGGTAGATTTATTCGTCGGTGATAGGTGATCACGGGCTTTCATCTTGAGGGGCTGGAGAAGGGTGAACTGAGGTGGTACCATTTCGTCATGTTGTGCTGCCTCCAGCGATTGTAGGTCGTCTAATTTCACATCTGGGACTCCTATTGCGCGTCGATCAGCAAGTGTGGGACGAGGCGAGGTGTGAACGAGATGAGGCATCTCCAATAGGGTTTTTGAGGTGCTGGGTAGTGTGGATGACTTGTCGTGGGTTTCCCAAGTTCGAGGAGAGGAGAGAGCATCACGTTGTATGCTAGGGCGAACCCTGGTAGTAGGTACCTCGCTGTCACCTCTGCACAGCTAGATAGTGGCATGTAAATTTATCGGTTACAAGCCTTTTGGCCACAGGGTAGGAAAGGCGCTCTCTCGTTTGGTGTGAGGAGAAAACAGCCAGTTAATGTGGGTAAAAGTGAAGTAAAGAGATGTTCGAGTAAGGACATGCGATCGAAATCAGAATCTGCCTAAAGTGAATTATTGGAGGAAGTTCATTGCTTTTAGTACTGCCGCTCTCTTGTGAAAAATGATGGACTAGTGGAAACAGATGTGAAACTTAGTGACGGAAGGTATAAAGTGTTGGGTGCACTGGAGAGTGTAATGAGCTGCAGTACATTGTATATAGATACAAAGAGATGGTTGTATGAAGGGGTAGTTGTCCCAACAGTGCTCTACGGTGCTTAGACGAGGGAGGGCAAGAGCGGAAGAGAGAATAAGGTTTAATGTGTTGGAGATGAAAGATTTCAGACGCAAGAACAGTGTGCCGTTGAGTAAAATTCATAATGATGTTGTTCGATTTAGAACGGGGATGTAGCAGATGGAGTACAGTAAATTCATGAGTTTAGAGGCGGTTCGTGCATGTGGTGAGAATGATTGATGGGAGATTGATGAAAAGAGTTATAAAAGAGGAGGCGAGTGGGCATAGGGCTAGGGGAAGACCGAAGTTCAGGTGTAAGGATGTCGTGAAGCTGGCTCTAGGGAGGAGAAACATCATGTGGCGGTTGCAAGAGAACGTGCAATAGTAGGGTTTTGACAGCTTAGGGTGATAAAATCCCGGGGCTATCCCGGGCATACCCGTACATCAAAACTTATTTTCCTGCACATTTTGCATACATAAATGCCGAGCCTCACGAGTCTACAGAGTTCCGGCGCTCCATACCTTATCAAAAACTAACTATTCTGACCTCTCTATAAACCTAGCCATTCTTTCTATTCAGCCACACCAAATCAATGGCAAAACTCAAGGCATAGTTTCACTTTGATTACGAACAAAAATATGCAATAATTATATAGACACACTTTAAATGCCTGAAACACATGAATCAAATCAATTTATGATATCTTATAATGGCTTCCATCTCCCCTACAGCCATACTAATCGCAGACCCTTCTCGGTGGTTTCAATTCCTAAACAACTAAGTAAGACTTTTCCCGTACATCTGGGCCCTTCCAAAAAAATTCATGGGACTTTTCTAGACCTCCCGTACATGACAAAAAAATCCCAGCGATTTTACTAAATTCTCGCACCTGTCGACACCCTGAATGGAAAGGCGCGTGTAGAGGATAGTTGTGACTGAATGAGTTTCAATGTGACCCTGAAGCGCTTTTCCACTTTCTACGCCGCGTTAAGAAACGGGATGGTTGTGGGTGCGAGAGGTCCCGGCAATTACGATGCAGTAGAGGTAAATCAGTGAAAGCTGTCAAGCCCTGTTGCTGACAATGATCTCGAACTTCACTTCTGTCTCAAACTGTGTTACGGGGTCTTGGCCAAACCCTTTAGGGCCAATGGGCTAAATTTTGGTATGTACGAGTACAGAGAAGAGTGTTATGTGCACCCTGCCAACAACCACCGCTTTCGGTGGTATTCGGTACTGCGTCTGTACCTGTATTTGTGAAACAACGACATTTAACATTATTTAATTGACCACGGCACCTGTAAGGTTGTAAATACCTTTTTAGCAAGTCTAGATGTTCGTCATGCGTCTTGGTAGGCACTAAAACATTATGCATGTAGCTAATTGATTTGAGAAGGAAAGTAAGAACCTGCAGAATCTAAGACTGGGAAATTGCACTGTCTATATGTATGCCAAAAGGAAAGTAATTTTCCTGGGAAAGAGCCTTTGAAGTATTGATGACTGGAGTAGTCTCGCAAGGCTATCCACAAAATCCAGCAAAGGGGTAGTCATACAAGGTAGTCCACAAACCCAAAAATGGGTAGTCTCACAATCCAGCAAAACTGTTTTCTCACAAGGTATCCTGCAAGAGCCAGAAAAATGTCAACGTTCCCCTATACCCACCTACCCTGGCTTCTTCCTGCCCTCACCTGCTCCAACTGGCTCTGAAGCCTCATCTTGTCTCCCTCGATGTCTCTCAACAGGTGCTGCACACCAGCTAGTTCCTCTCTGCACTGGGACAACTCCTCTTTCCGCCCATGCAGTGCGTCGGTGCTGTGTTGCAGCTGCTCCCGCACCGCCTGCAGCTGCTGCTTTACCTGCGATTGCTGTGCCTGTGCGCGTTGTCGAAACTCCTTGCCTGTAAAATGCTTTCGGTTGTGACGTCGGTTGCCTAAAATAATGAAATGAAAATGACATAGCTACATTGTCTAAGGCACACGTTAAATTATAGAGTGAATTTATTATCGCAATGCTGCCTCACGCACTTTTGTGTGTTGCCTCCTGCAGCGCCGAGGAGTACGTCTCTGCCATCTCTTCGCAAGATTCTCGCAGACGACGGATCTGCTCGATGGCGTCCTCCTGCTGTGTCGTCAGCTCCTGACGCTGCTCAGTGAACTGTTGAGACACACTTTGCAGCAGCTCCTGCTGACGCTGCACCACACATGCCATCTGACGAGTGGTGTTCACCCTGCACAAAGACAAAAAATGCAGCTCTTAGATTGACACTACCAGTAGATGCCTTGTGACGTGACGCTTGATTTTATTTGGAGCTTATCTCCACCGGAGACTCAACGTCAGTCATCGCAAGCTCTCCGTAGGGCACGAAGAACATGAATTTTGTAGGTTCGCACTCCTTTATGCGTGAAAACACTGATTTTATCCCAGGTTTAATAAATAGACATTTCATCTGTGGTGCATATGCACGCTTGTGCGTACAGGAACGGTAAGTGTTTAAACGCAGCTACATAAACAGATTATCGTCTCTGTGCGTTGTGAGGTGCAGAGACCACTCCGATTGCACCTGTGTTTAGTTTTTACACTGCTTCATATTGTCCGGTATGTTTTCCACAATCGTTTAGCTTTCTCCGTAGGGTTAGGTGAGCGAGTAAGCTTTGTAGGTTGCACGGGGTATTTCATAAGGCTCGTCGGGCCGCTGCGAGTGCGTTATAATCCATCAGTGTTTCACACTGATTGCCACCTGGTGGCAACAGCGGCATGGTGACGCGTCCATGTCTAAGTCCATTATGTGGTTATGCGTTATCCATGTGTGTCCCGTGCACAAGCGGTTGATGAACCCTGTGGTCTCTTTTGTTGGAGAAATTGTTTCCCATTCTCCAGCTGACAATTGACAGTCTTAGTCAACGTCATCAGTGACGTGTCGATCACATCTAGAACAACTTGAAAAAAATGTTAAGTATGCATTCTAAGATACCATGGCTAAAACTGGGCGATGTCAAGGTGCACTGTTAGTGCCTAGCATCCTCCACTGATAGCAGCCTATGTAACTACTTCATCATTGACGAAGTATTTTCACTTAATCAGCGAGCTGATGAACTAAATGCTCAACCGAATAAAAGGGCCGATATGATAGAAATCTTGCTTATTTTGGGCTCATCATACAGCAATGTAAAGATCGCCGACGAAAATGAAAAATTGCATTTCTTTATAAATGACTGAATAGTAACCAACAATAGATATCGTTTGAATAAATTGAATCAATATAGAGTCACTAAAATTGAATGCTGTATGAACGAAGAAATATAAATGCCAAATAAACTTGATGGAGAGATGGAAATATAGGGGGAAATACTTATAAACACGAGTACCTGCCATAACCATGAGGCACTTGAAAGTGAATAGGAATATTTGTGACTGTTGCTGCTGCGGAGCGCCAATCGGCTATAACGGTGTGGTCGAACCTGCCCAAGTTGGCCACGGTATGTCGAAAGGTCCTTCCCGCTAAGTAACCATGTTGGTCAAAGAAGCTGGGTAAAACAACAGCCTCGTGTACACGACACGCGTTTGCAAAACCGTGCCCGACGGATTCCTCCCGCAGCATCAACAGGCAGTTGTTGTTGCTTAGCCCCGGTTCCCACCTGCGGTGGTGGAAACCGTGCCAGTGCAACGCCCGAAATCCTCGATACCCACAAACACGTGGCAGTTGTGACAAGGGGAGGTAGGAGATAAGAAGGGGTGACCGGCTTAGTGGTGGGAGTTTAATGCTTTCCTGGCTATTGGAATTAACTTTGTGGGTTGTGTGAAAGTTAACAAATGGCCACCCGTGTTGTACCAATTTAAATCGTGGACACCAGAACATTGAAACTTGCAGTGTGTTCATGTCTCTCAGCCACATTGCAACGGCTTAACCAGACGCGTGCAGGGATAACCTCATGTGGAACAGGGATGTTCTGTTGGAGAGAAATGATGGGGATTATTCATTAGTCCATGAAAAACAATGAGTATATGTCGTAGCTCAGGTGTCTTGAAAGTGTCGGTGGGCCTGAGGCCCGGGCAGCGCACAGGCTGCGTCCACGTCAACACTACAGAGATGGCGCAGAAGGCGCCCTCCACAACGGTGAGGATATGAACCAGGGTGGGTTGAGGGACTTTCGCTGGGGCCGAAGCCCCAGACGCCGCCACCGCAGGCAAGGCATCTTGATGGAGTTGGTCTGCTTGACTCTTGTAGGCTCCCTCGTGGGGGGCCACTTGATCCTTATCTTAAACAGGAAGTCACCCTCGTACAGTGACCAGTACAGGCCTAACTGTGATGGCGGATGCCCTCTTAGTGCTGTCCGCGTGAGTCCGTCTGCAGTGGCACATGGCCATCACCACTGCAGTGCTGACCAGTCACAGAAGACCGATTCTTTCTTAGAAGTAGTAGTAGTAGTTCTTTCAGTTTCCCACCGGATCCCCAACGTGAAGTCGCTGAGGGCTCCCCCGTAGGGCCCGCAGATCCGTCGGTCCTGCACAGCTACGTGTGCGCAGTTAAGTTAAAATTCACAATTAATAAGCAGGGAGGACAGCGAGTTCAGGAACAGAGATGATACAAACCTCGTTAGTTTCACACGACTTCGTATATTCCAGTGTGTTTTCAGAAAGCGATCAGTTTTTTTCTGGTATAGTGTTTCTGTGAGCAGGCGTTGTAGGTTACACGGGGGGCTCAAGAAGGCTCGTCGGACTGCTGCGAGTGCATCACAATCTACAAGTGTGTGTTTCACGCTGATAGCCACTTGGTGGCAACAGGGACATGGTGTGGCGTCCGGTCCCCTGTCTACGTCCATTAGGTGGTTGTGAGTTATCCACGTGTGTCCCGTGCAGAAACGGTTAATGAACATTTGGTTTCCCCTATTAGGAAACCTAAGGTTCCACTCTCCCACGGATGGTTTAACTGCAAGTATTTTTTGTCCACTCTGTTGCCAAGAGTCTTTCCACTGGGAACCAGTCTCGGTAATGTATGGAGAATTGTTCTTGCTAGGTAAACACCAGTTTAGCGAGGGAATCTGCGCGCTCGTGTCCTCTTATTCCCAGGTGTGCAGGGATCCAGCCGAACTCGACCGCTTGACCCGTCTCGGACATCGTGAATAGGTCGTGTTGCATTTTTCTAAGGGCAGGGTTATCAAAGTGCAGAGTTTTCAGAAGAGGGAGAACAGTTCATTGTTGACGGTCGTGGGGTGAGGTAGTGTGTGGCTAGTCCTCCTCTGCCTGATATATAATAGAGGAGGTCACTTCATTTGCTGTGTTAAACATCAACACACGGCAAATGCTAAGTCTGCCGATTTTAAACTATTGTTCGGATCATTGAACGAAGTGTGTGCCACATTTAAACACCGTGTTTATGTGTCTGATAAACTAATAAACAAATCAGGCCCTCTTTACTTTATTCAAACAGTGTAAGGGTAGAACTTTCCCCACTGGCCTCCCTTCCCG
>SDVV010017241.1:0-14036 GCA_016164225.1 Gammarus roeselii | reverse complement strand
AATGTCGGAACAGGCAGCTAATGATCCCAGTCTGAATCGCATCAACATCTGAGGTAACTCTGGGACCATGGATGGTCCTGGGTACAAACAATCATTTAAACTTACTGCATCATTATGTGGTTTTGCTGAACAATCAAAAAACACCCTCAACGGTGTTGTTGGAGATTCCTTTTTCACAGCATGGTGAGGTAGGTAGTGGCATGCATCTGGTGGCTTCATGTCACTTATTCTTTCAATGAATCCTCTTTGTTGTTGCTCTTGCATAACACTGTCATAGTGCTTCAACAGTTCAGGTTCTTTCCGCAGACGCTTTAGATTGCTCACCAGCCTTCCTTGGGCTAAACGATAATTGATTGGCAGTGTGGGCTGAGCCGCCTTCCATGGCAACCTGGCCACATACTTGCCATCTGAAAATCGGATGCTGTTGTTGAATTGCTCTAGAGCTGCCTTATCATCCGGGTGTGCTTCTTCCGGTGATATCCCTATTGTGTCCAAACGCCACAATAGGTCAACATCCCTTTCTGCTTCTTTGTCTGACACTGCTACCTTAAGTGCAGTTATCACATTGATTTGAGTGTGGTCTTGAAATTCATTTATGGGACCTGACAGTAGGTCTCCTAACTTTGAAGATATTATTGTAATTCCTTCATCCTGTTTTTCAAAAAAAAAAATCATAGTAATGATCTGCTCCAATGAGCAGATCAACTGGGTAGTGGACTGTATTTTCAAACTTGTCAGCCAAGTTTCTTCCCTTGGCTTTGAGGCGAGTGGCTAGTTCACTGACTCCACTCATGTTAAGTCGTTCAGCCAAACTGTCGACTTCTATCATTTCCATGGAGATGTTCTCATGTGTTGACACTTCTATGGTGACATTCTTTATGTCATACAGTTCTTCAGTTCCCTTGCTGTTGAAACCGTCAATTGTCAGGGTGGTGTGTCGACATGTAGTGTCATCATCCCTCAAGATTCCCTTTTTGATGAAGGATCTCTGAGCCCCTTGGTCAAACAGGGCTCTCACAAGTTTTATACCATCCTTTGTTTTCAAACTAACCAAAGCTGTAGGTAGGGCGGTCGCCTTACCACACCCAGCTGCCAGTTCATTCACTGTAGCTACACCAGTGGGAGCGTTTCCCACAGAACTGGCAGCTGGTGCAGCTGTAGACTTTGCATTGTTTGATGCTAGTTTGTCGTCTCTTCGTCGACTTTTGTTCCTTTTAGAACAGAGTGCACCGTGATGTCCGGTGATCTTGCAGTTCTTACAGAATGGTGCCTTCTCAGGGCACTCAGCAGAACGGTGACCCGACTTCAGGCATTTGAAGCACAATCTCAATTCTGATACCCGAGTTTTTCTCTCTTAATTTGTTTCATACCTTGTACAGCGATAGAGAGAATGATCTTCAGCACAAAATGTGCATCCTGATGTTCCTACTTGGAAGGATCCCACAGTTGACTGGGGTCCTCGGTTGTTTCCATCAGGTGATCTGGAATGATGTCCATTGGAATTGCTCCTTGAACTTCCTTGATAGTTTGGCTTCCGGCCTCCGTGTACTTGTGGCTTGAAGTCAGTCTCACAGTTATATTCTATTCTCTCTAACAGTCTCACAGTTCTCAAGTCTAGTGATCTCAGACATGAGTGCATCTCGGAATTCTGCCAAACTCCATGCAGCATCTGGGTCTCTGCCCCTACTGCAGGCTTCTTTGATCCTTGACGGTAGTTTGCGCCAGATCCGGTGTGCTGTTATTGAGGAACAGTGCCTGCAGTCATTGAGGTCTACTCCTGCTGTCTTCAGATGGCAAAGGCTTACTTCCACCTTATGCCTGTACTCTTGCAGAGACGAAGTTGAGTCAGCAGGAGCTGGAAGATCAAGTGCATCCAAATGTGCCATCCTTATGCGATCTTCGTTCCCGTACAGCTTCTGTAGCATTGCAACTGCTAGTGGGTAGGACTCATTTGTAGGAGCAAACCCAGACAGTGTATTTTTTGCAGCACCCTTTAACTTGCTTTGCAGGTATGGAAACTTTTCAGAAGGTTCCAGTTCATCATTTTCATGGACGGTTCTGAAACTTTGCCAGAATGAGGTGAACATGAGTATGTTTCCACTAAAGTCCAGCATCTCTAGAGTAGGTAGCTTGACTCTCACACTTCTTAAGGAAGAATTGCTTACTGATGCAACAGCTTCACTACTTGGTGCTGGCTGCACTTCCATTCGTAATCTTCTGACCTTTGCTAAGGTGATAGTCAAGGGTTCCAATGAATCATCATTTTCATCCTCGATTTGAATTTTTTCTTCTTGAGGAATGTTATCATCCCTATCAACTTCTTCAAGCATCTGCCTATGCAGTGCATTTGCTTCTTCTAAACATGTTCCCGCAGTGGTAACGTAGCAAGTCAGCTTGTCTAAATTCTCTGCCTCACTGAATGGGACATGTTCACAACAAGCTTCAATTTTGTTTTTTATCTTAGTGACTTTGCCTCGCAAGCGGGTACGCAAAGCCACCAGTCGCTGAAATTCTGCGCTTCTAGTCATCTTGAAGACAATATTTATTGTCTTTAAATCTTATACCTGGTAACTAATTTTCAGTTAAAAACTCACAAGAAAAAAACTAGCAAGAATAGACTGACAACAATAACGCCCGTTATTTGTCAATCACTCTTGCCGCAGTTCTTGAGAATTGTTTACCGGAAAATTATCACCTTTCAGTCATGAATCAATGCAATTCAACTCAAGGACTACTTTGTCCTTTTCAGTTAATTTGCAAAGTCACTCCTGTGCTATCTTGAAACAATGCAATTCAACTCAAGGACTACTTTGTCCTTTTCAATTAAATTGTAAAGTCACTTCTTTGCTATCTTGAAACAATGCAATTCAACTCAAGGACTATTTTGTCCCTTTCAAATAAATTGTAAAGTCACTTCTTTGCTATCTTGAAACAATGCAATTCAACTCAAGGACTACTTTGTTCTTATCAGTTAATTTGCAAAGTCACTTCTTTACTACAATGGTACAATGTAAAATTTAAAAATTTGAGGACCACTTCAGTCCTAAAACCTAATTTCACAACAATGCAGCTACTTTAAAGAATCTTGCACCCTTCACATTTCACAAATTATTTTTAAATAAGGACTTACCTTGTCCCATAATCTGCGTTTTCAAACTGTAAAACATATTCAAGCCAATTTTGCATGCCAAGAGCACATCACAACTTCTTAATCTCACCCAAAAATTTATTTCAATTCAAATTGGGAGATCAATAGCTTTGTTTCATCATCCTGGAGAGCACAAAATATTCTGAGGGCATACTTTTGTCCTATTTGAATATTTTCCACTCAAGAGTGATGCTATTTAACTTCTTTCTGGCTTCATCCAATTTGAATTTGACTTTAAATTCAAATCGGATGGTCAATAGCCGTCTTTTAGCAATAAATGAACTACAAATTGTCTTGAGAAGCCAACTTCTGTCCTATTTAAACAATTTGCAATCCATAGTTGCCTTTTCTGTAAAACGTTGATCCGGTACGAAAGGACCATGAGGTTGGGATTTTCTCACCTTCGCTTATTTGCCCAACCTTTTTACTTTCTTTTAACTACATATTTACTTAATTTTAAATACATATATTGAACATAACATGAATGAGATTAGATATCTTAAGAATTTAAACCCAAAATCCAGACTGGTGATATTTGGGGCATTGGTATCTTAATTCAAGTGAGTTTACCTTTAGGTTTTCAAATCGAATGCCGTCAGCATCTTGAAAAAAAACTGTCACGTCTACGGTGTAGCTACAGTTGCTAGAGCTAACTACATTAATTCCCTACCTTAGAGTAGGTTAGGCTACTACTACCACTGCGTCACTGTATTAACTAGTCGATATGGTCTTAGTTTACAACTTATCGTTTCTCGCAGATTGGATATATTATCCATTTGGTCGGACCTTGCCGCCTCACACGTGCGGCATCACTCACAGTTCGAAAGCAACTCCTCCCTCATAAGATTGGGGGGGGGGCAACATTTTGGCATACAACGCCATCTAACGGTGGCGTTGGTAGGCTTATTAGCTTACCTGGTTCCGACCATGGTTTAACGCTTCCAATCGAAAGATTATATCTAGCTACTTTACTATAATAACCTCATCATCTTCTACATAGATATTTATTTTAATCGATACTTATTTGCATTTCTTCATTACTTCATTCTCAATTGTTTATAAGTCTAGAAGTGATTCGAGAGAAAGGAGGCTGGGTCCAGCGGTCTGAAAACCGCAGATGAAAAGGGGGGAGGGTGTTACCCTACCCTCACACCTCAGGAATGCCAAACCACGACACAAGGGTTCCTTCACTATCGAAACACAACACACATGGGTTAACAATGGAATGTCTTAGTTGGCAGGGTAAGAGCAATGTTTCCCACAGTAAGACCTCTCTGATGCAGTGAGACCTCTCTCTGATGCAGTAAGACCTCTGATGCAGTAAGACCTCTCTGATGCAGTAAGACTTCTCTGATGCGGTAAGACTTCTCTGATGCAGTGAGACCTCTCTTATGCAGTAAGACCTCTCTGATGCAGTAAGACCTCTCTGATGCAGTAAGACCTCTCTGATGCAGTAAGACCTCTCTGATGCAGTAAGCCCTTTCTGATGCAGTAAGACCTCTCTGATGCAGTAAGACCTCTCTGATGCAGTAAGCCCTCTCTGATGCAGTAAGACCTCTCTGATGCAGTAAGACCTCTCTGATGCACTAAGACCTCTCTTATGCAGTAAGACCTCTCAGATGCAGTAAGCCCTCTCTGATGCAGTAAGCCCTCTCTGATGCAGTTAGCCCTCTCTTTTAAATCAATGCAGTAAGCCCTCTCTGAGCCGGACGCTATGGGTATTTGGTCTTCCGGATTACTGAAATAACTGCCCTAGTCGGTTTTCTTACTTCTTCATTGAACCAGAAATTCGTTTTGGTTGGTTTACCGAACTAAATTTCACCCCACTTCCTAGGATAATAATTTTTTTTTTCACGAAGAGTACACATTCCCCACACTTCCATGGCTCGTCAGTGAGGCGTAACAGGACGCTGCGCCTCTGTAAGCCGGACGTTTGTTCAGTTTACCAAGGGTAGGACCCGTGCCGTATGGAAGAGCGTGCAATGACTCGCGCTGAGGCTCCGGTGGAAATGACGCCCCCAATCAAATCGAAGGTAGGACCAGATATATCATCCAGATGCACACCTCTGTAAACCAAACCATTTGCTCGGTCCAGTGAGGGTGCAACCGGACAAGATAACGTACAGATGCACACCTCTGTAAACCAAACCATTTGCTCGGTCCAGTGAGGGTGCAACCGGACGAGATAACGTCCAGATGCACACCTGTAAACCAAATCATTTGCTTGGTCCAGCGAGGGTGCAACCGGACAAGATAACGTCCAGATGCACACCTTTTTAAACCAAACCATTTGCTCGGTCCAGCGAGGGTGCAGCCGGTCAAGATAACGTCCGGATGCACACCTCTGTAAACTAAACTATTTGCTTGGTCCAGCGAGGGTGCGACCGGACAAGATAACGTCCAGATGCACACCTCTATAAACCAAACAATTTGCTCGGCCCAGCGAGGGTGCGACCGGACAAGATAACGTCGAGATGCACACCTCTTTAAAGCAAACCATTTGCTCGGTCCAGCGAGGGTGCAATCGGACAAGATAACGTTCAGATGCACACCTCTGTAAACCAATCCATTAGCTCGGTCCAGCGAGGGTGCAATCGGATAAGATAACGTCCAGATGCACACCTCGGTAAGCCGAACCATTTAATGTGTCCAGCGAGGGTGCAACCGGACAAGATTACGTCCAGATGCACACCTCAGTAAACCGAAACATTTACTCTGCCCAACGAGGGTGCAACCGGACAAGATAACATCAAGATGCACACCTCGGTAAACCGAACCATATGTTTGGTCCAGCGAGGGTGCAACCGGACACGATAGCGTCGGTTTTTTTAAATCTCAGACAATCAAGCAATTTCCGGTTTAGTGAAGCTGCACTGGACAAAATGAAAATGCTGGATTTTTGAGAACTCGGGTTTACCAGGGTCTGTTTTAGCAAGGGACTAGTATGTTCGCTTCGCTGTACAGATAGCACTTACCTAGTTTCTTAATTTCTGCTGCCTCTTTGTCGTATTTTTCATCTTCCAGTCGCTGGATAGAAGATTGCACTGGAAAAAAAGGCATCAAGGATAATACAAAAATTACTTGAACACGCCAACTGCAATAAAAAAATCTCAGAAACGACAAAGAATTATGGGCAGCTAAACCATACACTATTCACAGAAAAAGTAGTCACAGTACTGCCAAATGTTCAAATACTTCCATTCCTCGATTTGAATGGCAGTAGGTGATGATGTAGGCTTAGTATTGCTCGATTGATCTTTCTAGGCCGTCAAGTGAAGGTCCTCCTCTGATGGTTGATAGCCTCGCTAACCTCATAACTTGGGAGTAGCTATTCTAACCACTCCAACCAAGACCAGGGTAAAATATCAGCTTTTCGCACTAGAGGTATCGGAAAAACTTGCCCCTATCCATGGCCGCCGTATATTTTAAAATGATAAAATATTTCACTACCCTTGACTGCCCATTGAAGTTTTGGAGTCAATCCAATAGCTTATCTCTAATTGGTGTCCGACACATAAAGTACTCAACTTTTCTGCACTTTCCGCTGGGCTTGGATAGCTACTGAGCAACGTTGTTTTACTATCCGGCGCTAGATGGCAGGTACCATGGGCTTGGATAGCTACTTAGCAACGCTGTTTCACTATCCGACGCTAGATGGCAGGTACCATGGGCTTGGATAGCTACTTAGCAACGCTGTTTCACTGTCCGACGCTAAATGGCAGATACCATGGGCTTAGATAGCTCCTTAGCAACGCTGTTTCACTATCCGACGCTAAATAACAGACACCATAGGCTACTTAGCAACTCGGTTCCACTATCCGATGCTAGATGACAGATACCATGTGCTTGGATGGCTACTTAGCAACGCTGTTTCACTATCCAACGCTTGATGGCAGGTACCATGGGCTTGGATAGCTACTTAGCAACATTGTTCCACTATCCGACGCTAGATGGCAGATACCATGGGCTTGGATAGCTACTTAGCAACGCTGTTTCACTAGCCGATGCAAGATGGCAGATAACATGGGCTTGGAAGCTTCTTAGCAACGCTGTTCCACTAGCCGATGCAAGATGGCAGATAACATAGGCTTGGAAGCTACTTAGCAACGCTGTTTCACTATCTGACGCTAGATGGCAGATACCATGGGCTTGGATAGCTACTGAGCAACGCTGTTCCACTAGCCGATGCAAGATGGCAGATAACATAGGCTTGGAAGCTTCTTAGCAACGCTGTTCCACTTTCTGACGCTAGATGGCAGATACCATGGGCTTGGAAGCTTCTTAGCAACGCTGTTCCACTAGCCGAAGCAAGATGGCAGATAACATAGGCTTGGAAGCTTCTTAGCAACGCTGCTTCACTATCCGACGCTAGATGGCAGATACCATGGGCTTGGATAGCTACTTAGCAACGCTGTTTCACTATCCGACGCTAGATGGCAGATACCATGTGCTTGGATAGCTACATAGCAACATATAAACCAATTCAATGGCATGCAAATCAAATATACTAGAAAACGATGGGGTGACAATCTGCTTCAATATAGACTCCAAACAAAGAAACTGAACTAACGGAGATTATTGAATTGCAGTTCTTCTCTCTAGGAGCCTCTCCACACAGTAGTCGGTCGGTGGTCGTCGATGACTAAGTCTAGTCATGCGGCAGCTTAGGTGTGTTCAACACCGCTAGGTATAAAGCTGCTTCTTGGCAAGCGGTGACCTCCCAGGTCACCACCAACTATCACCCATGTGACTAAGCTCAAAGCCACCATCATGGTCCCCTTACTCATCTCTGCTGGGTAGCACTTGCTGACTAGCAGGCGGGCGATATCGAAGTATAGCTCCGTAAGCCCTGCCATGTCCTCGGTGCTCACGAACGGGTACTTGCCGAGGTAACCCGACGTGGCTAGGTGCAGGGCGTTGAAGCCTGTTCCGTGGGTGCAGGTGGCATTGCAGAGTCAAGCGAGAGGAAGAAGTACATAACCGGAACATGACAGGAAAACCAGTTTGTATTCGTCTCAAAATGTCAGAAGGCTTGAAGAAACTTCTCGTCCCTAATATTAACCCATGTTCATTCATCATCAAATTACGACGATAAGTTTAGAGGAATATTACATTAATTTCCATAGCTCGTTATTCCAGATGGCGAAGTTTGCTCACCCAAGT
Source organism: Gammarus roeselii (assembly GCA_016164225.1). Classification (NCBI taxonomy): domain Eukaryota; kingdom Metazoa; phylum Arthropoda; class Malacostraca; order Amphipoda; family Gammaridae; genus Gammarus; species Gammarus roeselii. The sequence goes on along the minus strand of SDVV010017241.1, from coordinate 5,725 downwards.
CTATCCCATCGAGCGGCAGCAGAGTGGCCTTGATGTTAGCATCGCTGTCAATGAGAAGCTGAAGGAATTTTAACTGCAGGGACTCAGCCGCACGAAGCACGGGAGTAAAACCTGCAAAGAGCAACATGATTAGAATAATCGTTAGGAAACTGTTTAATTTTAAGGCTGTGAAAAGTAAATTACAGCAGCTAATGAGAGGGACCTTTCGTCGTCGGACTTTCGGTGAGGTAAACTCGTGCAGAGGTAGCCTCTTATTTATACGAGGTCGATATTTTTAACTTCATGGGGTATTTTACGGGAAATCGTTCGGTGATAGGACTTTTGATATGACGACCTCTGCAAACAAGATTCCTCGTTTTGGAAATCTATGCTGGGACCTCTGTTTACGTTTCAGATGGACAGCTGGCGAGGGGGACCTCTGGTGCAACTCCCGGTATGGGAATTATGACTGGGAGGACTTCTAGCTGGTAACAGCCTCAATCTCGAGGACTATTGAAAAGAAGAGGGAATTACCCCAACAGATTAACAATCTTTATGGACTATTCTATGCCGTGATAGCTTTCGTCTGTCAGAAGTAGCCGTTTTATGCACGTTTTAATGAGAGTGTAAGGTAGCGGTGACCGCTCTTCTAGTAGGGTTGTCAAATTCGATGGCCAAGCATCATGCTAATGTACTAATGTGGAGGCTTTAACGAACGAGCAGTAGTATCTTACATTATATGTCGCCGACAGGGCGTAGACAGTAGCTCGACGAAAGTTTTTAGTTCTACAAAAGGCATTCCAATGTGAAATTGTCAACAATTTTGCTGAATCTCTCTCGTCTTGTAAACCTTTGGGGTTGACGTCTGCTATTGGGCTAGTGCAGGTGTTGGGATCGTGTAGCTCACGAGCCAGGTGTGGCTCTTCTGATGATTGCATCAGGCTCTCTGATACAATTGATACTATAAACTTCAGATTTTGTGACCTTGGTTCCTCCAATGACGTGCCACCAGCAAGACGCGCAGTGGAATCAATTTAATCTCGACCAATCCCGCATTTGGCTCGACCAATCCCGCATCCCTGTGAGTCTTATACTCGCATTTAATTGAATTCAGTATTGAATTATATTATATGGCTCTCACTGACATATATTTCCACACATTTTTTTGCCCATCAAGTCAAATAGGTTCCGGACCCCTGGGACGGGAGAGCCACAGACGAGAGAGAAAGTTGGCACAGGGAAATCTCCTTGACAAGACCTCTGACGGACGAATGCCCTCTGATTGAGTGATTGAATTAGTCTACCGAATTCGTGCTCATTTCGGGTCATGGCAACTTGTATGGCTGGAACGTACTTAGCAAGTTTTCGAAGACCGAAATACAAGGTTCCTACAGCCCCCTCGATCAGTCCTGAGCTTCACATGCGTAAAGGAGAACTGTTGACAACCACTGCTGGTCCAACTTCACTTGCTATCAAACACTCTCCATACGATGAAGAGAAAATAAATGTTTTGTCATCTCGTATACCTGAAATGTGTTACTAACCAAGAACTTCTGTTTGGTTAACATTTGCTCCTCTGCTAATGAGAAGGCGGCCAATGTCCACGAACCCTTTGGAGGCTGCTGTGCTCAGAGGGTGGAACGCATCTGTGAACAATGCAATAGGGCATAAGATAAAACACCCGGGAAATCCAAAGGCATGTGTGTTCCTCAGCCCCAGCTGTAACAAACTCCACGAATCAAAGTATGTCTATTCCTTATGTCAACACTAACGCATGGCAACACTAACGCATGGCAACACTAACGCATGTGCGTTCCTCAGCCTCAGCTGTAACAAACTCCACGAATCAAAGTATGTCTATTCCTTATGTCAACACTAACGCATGGCAACACTAACGCATGGCAACACTAAGGCATGTGCGTTCCTCAGCCTCAGCTGTAACAAACTCCACGAATCACATCTATTCCTAATCTCAATAAAACGAACGAAGTTGGCAACTGATGGGAGCAATCGGTGTATATCTACTGCAGATATGGACTTATCCTAAAAGTTTTGATGTTCTATTGCATATTCCCACTCTGGAAAGTATCGTTTGGTTTTAGGTGGTGCCTTTCCACTGATGAGCTCATCCGTTACACTGCACACTTTTCAGGCTGACTCAGAGGGTGCTGTGCCGAGGATGTAGACTGCTTTAGATCCCCTCTGTTGTGCACGCCGCGCAATAAGCGTTGACCAAGCGAGGGTGCTGTGCCGAGGATGTAGACTGCTGTAGATCCCTCTGTTATGCACGCCGCGCAATAAGCGTTGACCAAGCGAATGTGCTGTGCTGAGGCTGTAGACTACTGTAGATCCCCTCTGTTGTGCACGCCGCGCAATAAGCATTGACCAAGCGAGGGTGCTGTGCCGAGGCTGTAGACTGCTGTAGATCCCCTCTGTTGTGCACGCCGCGCAATAAGCATTGACCAAGCGAGGGTGCTGTGCCAAGGCTGTAGACTGCTGTAGACTGCTGTAGATCCCCTCTGTTGTGCACGCCGCGCAATAAGCATTGACCAAGCGAGGGTGCTGTGCCGAGGCTTCAGACTGCTGTAGATCCCTTCTGTTGTGCATGCCGCGCAATAAGCGATGACCAAGCAAGGGTGCTGTGCCGAGGCTGTAGACTGCTGTAGATCCCTCTGTTGTGCACGCCGCGCAGTAAGCGTTGACCAAGCGAGGGTGCTGTGCCGAGGCTGTAAACTGCTGTAGATCCCTCTGTTGTGCACGCCGCGCAGTAAGCGTTGACCAAGAGAGGGTGCTGTGCCGAGGCTGTAGACTGTAGATCCCTTCTGTTATGCACGCCGCGCAATAAGCATTGACCAAGCGAGGGTGCTGTGCTGAGGCTTCAGACTGCTGTAGATCCCCCCTGTTATGCATGCCGCGCAATAAGCGATGACCAAGCAGGTGCTGTGCCGAGGCTGTAGACTGCTGTAGATTCTGTCTGTTGTGCACGCCGCGCAATAAGCATTGACCAAGCGAGGGTGCTGTGCCGAGGCTGTAGACTGCTGTCGATCCTCTCTGTTGTGCACGCCGCGCAGTAACAATTTCTCAAACTGAACAAAATTCGATCTGAATTTCAAGTTATTGGGAAGTAAATAAACTCTGATCATAAAATTCCTCCAGAGAATTTAGCATTTTATTGGCTGGTGCAGAATTGCCAACTGTAAAATGAACTACTCAAGATTCAAAAGAAATGCGATGAGGCTCATATCAGAAGAGATGACTTAGGATAGTGGACTCACTTGCGAAGGAACATACTTCATTGACGTTCACTTTGGGATCATTGAGAATTTTTTGAACCTTCGCCAATTGACCGGACTTCACAGCAGCGCAAAGAGGACCTGTAAATAAAATTGGAACCGAACAATGTAAAAGATGAGGAAGCAACATATTAGATGAGAGGGGGTGAGCGAGAAAATGATAAACCTTACTATTTACGGTCTTCCTAGAGCCGACCCATACGGCAGCATTGAGGGCCGCTAGGGGTATTTGATGGCCTGCAATACGCTACCAAGCGGCAGCAAACCTTGAGTTGGCGGCAACTATAAGAAGCAAACTTGAACACTCCCCAGAAGGAGACCTGGCAGGACGACTTCATCGGTTAGCTGCGTGTCCTGCCAGGGATGGGCGCCATCACATCGGTTGTGGCTCCTAAACTACCTGTATCTTGGTGGTAGGTATCATCAGTACCTCAACAGTTGACTGAAGGTTGCAGAGTGGTAACCTAAACTCCGGCGCAAACTCCAAATTTGTACGGCATGGCGTTTAAAATTAAATCAACCAAAACTCCTGGTTCCTAACTTTTCAAGTCGACCAATTCTTTAACAGAAATTTATACTAGTTTTACCCATACTGTCAAGTTATTAAGTCCTATCGAGGCGGTTTTGATGCAACTTCGAGGGATTATTGCAGATGCTGCACGAAATGCGGAGAGCATCTGGAGGGCGAGCAACTGTTGACTGAGGGTAATGACCAGCATACGTTTTTTGCGAGACAAGTGGATCCTTCTGCGACAGAAAGAATGCCTTATAGGGGAAAATTTCGTCACATTTTTGCTGAAATGGTGCGGGCTTCTCCTTGTTAACTTTGATGGTGCGGGGCTCTTCTCGGCCTCAGAACTCTCAGCCCTAATAAATTGCTGGTGCTTTCACTGGAAAAAAGGGTAAAAAAGAATGAACTAAATTTAGATACATCTATTGAAATTTTGCGTGTTTGCTTCAGGCAACACAGAAGTACCTGCGTCATATCCATCGGACTAAAGTGCATCAAATCCTTGTAGAAATGTTATAATAAAGTAGAGAAATATATGCCGTTATGATGCGGGCTTCTACATGAGTGACTTCGATGGTGCAGGAGCTCTCTCCACAGCAATGACGTCTGTTGGCACCCTGCAGGGGTCGTCTATGGCAGACTCAACTCCACTTAAGAGGTGCTGTTGTCAGGGAGACTTGTTTTACGCCCTACGATGCTCGGAGGGGCGGTGCAAGCTCATGTGGAGGCCCTTAATTGAAAGGTGATGCTCGGCCGAGCACATGTATCTCTCTGTTGGATAGACTTGTTCACATGTCGCTATTGTTGTGGTCACAACCCTTACGATTTCCTGCTGCCAGGTCACTTTGTTGCATGCCGTTTTGTGTCTCCAGGGGCGGGGAACGCTTGTGGTGTTCTAGACTGTAGGTTTAATGGCGTCTCCTACTCGACAACATTCTTCTTACCGCTAGCGGTTGACCCTTGTTAATATTCTCAGACCAAACAAGTATTAGTCATGATTAAAGTGTCGACGCGTGTTCATAAATTTATTTAAATCCTTTGTAAGGGACTGAGTCGATTATGACGCTAAGTGTGGCCCATTATTTCTTGCAGTACTCGAAATCGGTTATTACTTGGAAGGAAAGAAGCCGCCATCACTTCCGTGCCCCAGCTGAGTGACCCGAGGAACAGGAGGTAAACCGCCCACAAGCAACGTCCTCCGCGTGGCAACATCTGAAAGAGAGGAACACTGCTATGGGACACGGTAATTACTTCGTAGCAGTTCGGCTTATTAATTAGGAACTTCAAGAACGAGCACAATATTTGTTCGAAGGATAACTTCTGAAATCTAGAAAATGCGTCGTATAGCTTGAAGTTAGAAGTTACATTTTGTAATTTGGTTTTCCTAACTTGTCTTTTTGTATGCAAATTAATAATATGTCGTGACAATTCCAAAATGGCATTCTTATCGGCATGCTCGGATGTCATTAAAACTGCTGCAAAACCTTGTAAATGATTATGACTTCCAGAGACGTCATGTACTATCGAAACGAAATACATTGTCGTGTTCGGAGTATTCTATTGGTTAAGAAGTCATAAGCCGGGTGCAGCGGGAACAGGCTGGGTGTGCAGTGGTAGTGGTGCCTTTGATACTAGCCGCCTTCTGTAAGTGGACACAGTGCTTTTTTCCTGCTTTACAAATGATGTTGTAATATAGATAACGCAAACGTGCTAATTTGCATGACCGCATCACTGTATCCTTCAGACCAAGAGCAACAATCGTTTGGAATAAGCGTGTTATTAGGCTGCACACGCTGGCTGCACACGCTGGCTGCACACGCTGGCTGCACACGCTGGCTGCACACGCTGGCTGCACACGCTGGCTGCACACGCTGGCTGCACACGCTGGCTGCACACGCTGGCTGCACACGCTGGCTGCACACGCTGGCTGCACACGCTGGCT
>SDVV010017240.1:0-14036 GCA_016164225.1 Gammarus roeselii | reverse complement strand
TATATAGCTATATATATATACATATATATACCCCTTCTTTATTTGCTACTTCACTTCAGTTTCTATTAGTTCAGTCTTCTCCTTATGAGAGCTTAAATACTTAGAACACTGAACTTTCTCCAATAACTCTCCATTTAGAAAGACAAATTCGGCTCCCATCGTCACCCCTTAAGCATATCATTACTTTACTTGTGACGATAAGCAAACTAAATTGTATCATAAGGTTTTAATTTATTGCACCAATAAAAGTGCTTTCCTAATAGTTTAATTGATTAAATGGGCTAAATTGTTTGCTGAATAATTACTGTTTCAGTGGTGTTGACGTACATCATAAATTTGTCTTCCTAGCCTATTCTATAATTGTAATTTTTTTTTCTTTGTGCAGGGTGCCCAGACAGTCGACATATCAGAGTTCTTTCCTGAGTATCCTTTCATTGTTGACTTCTGCAACCTGACCCAGGTGAGAAGGAAGCTGGGTGGTCAATAGATCAGTCCTTTTGATGATGACAATCCCCGTAGTCACTGAGGAACTAGTGTTTTTTGTTTTAAATTAGATCTGTTCCTGCACTGGTCTCTGCTAATCAAGCTCCTAGATTATTAGATGAACATTTGCTTTTGAACACCGCTTGAAATAGTCGCAGTTCAAGGCAAGGTTCTTCACTTTGTTTAGTGTCCTTGATATTGGATGTCAGACTCAGAACACATGATACAGATACAGACACAGACACTAGGCCGCATGTCCCAGAAAAGGGGGTGGCCAACGGCAAGGCGCATCGCACACAACTTAGTCCTTTTGTGCTAAAGGGTTTGTCCGGTAACCTCGCATCACACACTCTGTCTGGGTCACGAGTGCTGTCCGAGGATCCGTTGTCAGCAGCAGGGCTCGACAGTTTTCACTGGTTTACCCTCACCGCGTCATGATAGTGCTTGATTCTTGTTTAGCTATCCTAATTAGGCCTAATGCTTGAGTTTTTCTTGTATGTTTCATTTGAAGTTCATTGCATTGCATGCCAATTTGTCTCTTCCATGTATTTCGTTTATTACTCCTTTCATTATTCATTTTTATACTTTGCCATTATTCTTGAATAGTTTTGTCACAGATTATTCATGCGATTAGTAATTTGGTCGGTTTTCTTCTGGAAGGCTTCCCTGTTCTAACTATTTCTGCTCTATTAAACTAGAAAATGTTAGCACTAATCTAATTCTGACTTCGTTCAGTTCAGTGTGGCTTACTCATTCTATTCAGATATATCCAGATTAGCTGCCTGGTAAATATAACTTTATAGTTACATTTTACCCTTCGTTGATGAGAAGTTAACCCACTGTATACCATTTAAATTTTCTTCTTGTACCACAGACTCCATAAATACTTTTTTTTGCATTTTGACAGTGCAATCGTTTTTATACAAGAAAAAAAATACGATGGTACGTTTTTAATTATGTACAATCATGTGGCGTTTTCCTCTTTTTCATACGTCTGTTTGCATTTAACCATATACAAATAAATACCATCTCATTGAATGGATGTGGGAATCAAGACGGCAATAAGATTTCTGGATTAGATGGAAGCTACGTGATCTTTTATAATTTGACAGCTAGCTACTTTTGCCATAGCCAAAATTTAACGTTGATGTTGGATTGGCTTTATGGCGTCTTATAGTATTATCACCTGTACCGTACCTGGAGTTACACAGATGTTTTACTCGTGTTTGCAGCACCATCTTGAGAACGGTTCCCAGCGTCACGTGCGGCGGCAGAAGCAAGCGTCCTACCCCGTGGCCCGACCTCCTCCTGGATACGTGTATCCCGCGCCCGTCCCAATAGGTGAGGGCGGTACTGGTTGAAGCTAGGAGTCATGTAAAGTTACCTTGATCCGAACCCATCTCTGAGACTGATCATAACATATTGTATCACTAATTGCTGAAATGACGCTCGAGGCTGGATGGACATTTATTCCATCATGCCGGAAGTTCCGGTTACCCTAATCTAATCTAGCAGGGTCATAGTTTTGGAGTAGAAATGAAAGGTTCATCAATTTATTTGAAAAGTAGCTGCTGGTTGTCTGAAACCACTATGTTTCTACACTAATGTTGAGCATTTATTACCAAGGTTGAGCATTGTAACAGGTAGCTAACAGTTCTTGCTATCAATGACTTACATAAATTTGTGTATTTTCTGTTAAATATCTTCGATGTCTAATTGTCAGGTAATTGCACAACAGTTCATTTCGATTCAGTATACTATGAACATTCTTTTATCTGAATCATGTGCATAAAAATCAGAAGAATGAGAGTAATGCCAGGTTATTTTGTGTTTTGCTCCGGTTTTCAAATACATTAACAGCTACTCCAACAAGATACTTGGTGGATTGTACTTGAACCCTTAGAGATCAATGTTTAGAATCATCACTCTAGCCCTTTTCATCCAATATTTGCTGGTGAATGGGTCATTTGTCTTACTCAAATTATATAGCTAGTCATTTCTACCTTCGGGTTTGAATTATGATCTTCAATTTTGATATAACATATCAAATATTACTCGAACACATTTTCACATCAATTTCTGTTTCTAGCTGAAACCAACAATACTCTTGGCCGTCGTGAGCAGAGATTAAAACAACAACATAAACAAAATCAACAAAAGCCACAACATCAACAAAAACTTCTGGATGAACCAGTCCAGAAACAGAACCTTGCGCAACCAAGTCAACAATCACAAAAACAGAAGCCTGCATCTTACTCTTCGCAGTCGCTACCACCAAATAAGAAGAAACAGGACCCCCCGAAACATCAGAAGGACGTTGGGGCTTCCAACAAATGTAATGATGGCGGTCGCCAGAATCATTGCTTTAGTCTTCGTCAGAAGTTGCCAGACGACTCGTCAGCTGGCGACGATGACGACTCCTATTACCCTTCATCGATAGACGCCTCACGTCACAAGTTGTCAGTTCGAGGCAATGTTGATGAATTGCGTCAGCCTCTCATGCCTGGGGCTTCTTCATCGTCTAACGCGTCTGCCTCACAAACTTGTGGTGGCGTGGTTGTGGTAGCCAAACAACAGCAGCAGCATCAAAATAAAACTGCATTGACTAACAATAATACTACCATCAATACAAACAAGCCCAAGAAAGGGCACTTCAATAAGCACAAGTCATTGACAACAAGTAATGAGAAGAGCGGTTCTGGAGACGGCGGCCAGAGCGCCCCGTCTGCTCTTCTTAGCAAGGTGAGGGGAACACCATAATTTCTTAATAAGCCCAGGACGTCGATAGACATTGAAAATACCATATTCAGGGAAAAAGTTATATAGACATACAGCCGTTTCCCCCTAGTTAGGGGGGTGGCTAAGTTAGGCAGACACAGAAGGGGGAGGCGCCCAATCTCCCCGCCACAAGACCGCCGTGTCTCTGCCGAGGCTCGAACTCGCGACATGCAGCACCAGAGGCTGACACTGCAGTCGGATACGCTAACCACTCGGCCACGGCGGCCGACCACTCGGCCACGGCGGCCGACCACTCGGCCACGGCGGCCGACCACTCGGCCACGGCGGCCGCCGTGTGAGCAGAGATTAAAACAACGAAAGATAAAGTTGAATTCGTTTAATGAGCTGTAGAGGTGTCTAGACTTCAAGAATATTTCTAGTCTATGTCAGAACAAGACGTTTATTGAAATGCTACCCTTGTTTATAAAGAGTTCGGTGCCAGATGATCATAAACTTCAACGCCTTGGGACGCTTAGTCACTCTAATTTCATCTTGTCTAGAAATATTCAATTTTATTGTTAAAGGGTCATTTTATTAATGAAGTTGTTGCCAGAGTAGGCTACCCAGCCTACTCGCCCTCCTTCTGACAATCGATTTCTTGAATAATATGTAACTGAACTATTATATGATCGATTTATTTTAAATGAACTCCAAATTTTTAGTGTGCAGATAATTTGTTTTGAGTCCAGTATTTTTAGCAACATGCGAGTTACTTGTGACTTCCATTCCTTTGACTACCTATCTACTCAACAAGACGTGTATCGTCTCTTTCATGCTGGCATGGAAAGATGCTCGTCTATTCCATGAGATGAAGGATACCTCATCTCACTGGCTGCTAATTAGTCGGTTATGTGGATGGGGCCCATGTTATGTTTGGATGTGCATAAAATGCTGGCATATTGGTTGTCTTGAGCCATTGTGTTGCAACAATCATTTCATCCATTTAATTGGCTTTCAGGTTCTTAGCTTCGGTCTACATCATTCCGGTGCCAACAGCAATAGCCATCACATCAGCAATAATTTCTATAACAGCAGTCCGTCAAGCAGAAGTAGCAGCAGTAGTAGCAGCAGACTGGCTGAGGAGCGACAGCAGTCCTCCACCACCCCTTCACCGCCACCCTTACCACTCCGTTCTGTTGTTGGTGCTCCTTCGACGCTCTCTGCACTACCTCCCCTTCACTGTTCCACGCCGTTGCCGGATGTGTCCACTGCATCCACGGTTCCTTCAGATAGTCAAGCCAAAGTAAAGAACTTGCTCAATATCAAAATGGGTTATAATTATTACCAACAACACAATCATCAGAATACAACAAGATCAAATGACGGCTTTTCTGTCCGCGAAAACTCGATCAACCAGAGAAAGTTAGAGCAAACTATGTGTAGAGGGACTGTGAGAACAGGGATACGGCAGCAGAACCCATCAGCAGACGTTCCAAGGTCGTCGTACGCTAGAGGGCGTCACAGTAACGGTGCTTTCGCCACAGCTGTTGCGTCAGACCATTCTGACAGGTCAAACTGTGCTAATAGCAACGATCGGTTGAACATTGGATACGACGATGGACACTTCCAGCATCCCGCTGAGTATGTCAACTGTGTTGGTTACAACGGCTACCATAACCATTCGTACTCTCGTGCTCGCTCCCTTGACCCAGACACCAACGGCTCCAGGAGCCTGCGTCGAGCGGGTCATGACTGCTTCAACTCTGTTCCCGGGCGTACATTAGACCAACCCGCGACTTCCCATTCTTTATCTCGGCCGGGGTCTCCTCGGACTGATGCCTGGACCACCCCCACAGCCACTCCCGCCAGTGGAAGAAGGAGAATTGGTGCTTCTTCTCGTGATGGGGGGAGTGGTTTCCCTGTATCCTCACCCCCAACGCCTCTTCCCCGGACGGTTGTGCCTCCCACCCCTCTCCCGAGAACTGTTCTTCCAGCGGCGCTGCTACCTCATAAGTCGCCACCGTACATGCGCGTGCCTGGGTTAGTAGCGTGTGCTGAATAGCTTAGTTTCTAAACTATCTCTGAACAAGAAATGGTTTTATGTATCGCAGAGAGTCTTGTCATGGAGTAATTTCAATAACTTTGAATAATAATTTTTCTCATGACGAAAAAGATTGTCATGGTTTTGGTTATTTTTTCTAAGTGACTTTATTTTTGGTTTGATTTTATTTGATCTAACATTTCCTTTGGTATTATTGAAGATACAGATACAGACACTAGGCCGCATCCCTCAGAAAGGGGGGTGGCCGACGGCAAGGCGCATCTCACACCCTCATACGCTCTTACTCACACAACTTAGCCCTTTTGTTCTAAAGGGTCCGGCCGGTACCCCCGCAACATACACTCTGGGTTACGAGTACAGTCCGAAGATCCGTTGTCAGCAGCAGGGCCCGACAGTTTTCACTGGTTTACCCCCGCCGCGTCATGATGGCCGGCCCCCCTCCCACCTACGACCATCCCGACAGCGGGATGCCAAGGGGGGGAAAGCACATCACAGCAGCGTCAAAATCAACCATTCAGAACCATTCTCCACTCACGCCTGTTCATTGCACGCTCTCTCGCCACCTCCACATTCATGTCTCTCCTTCCCAACACCTGCTTCACACAATCCATCCACCCAAACCTCGGTCTACCTCTAGGCCTGCGACCACTTGCCTCCGCATTCATCACCCTTTTCACCAATCTCCATTCATCCATCCTCTCCATGTGCCCGAACCATCTCAGAACACGCGAATCCACTCTGTCCTCCAACTTCTTCACCATCCCTGTTTTGATTCGGACCACGTCGTTGGTGATCCGGTCCCTCAGCGTTACTCCTGTCATGCTCTTCAAACATTTCATCTCCAAAACATTTAACCTTCTTCTCTCCTCTGCTCTCACCCCCCCAAGTCTCAGCTTTGTTGAGCATAGTTGGGACAACAACACCCTCATACAGCCTTCTCTTTGCTTCCATCCCCAACGTCCTACAGCTCATTACACTCTTTAGTGCACCCAACACTTCACACCCCTCCTTCACTTGCGCCTTCACTTCAGTTTCCACTAGTTCAGTTATCGCCACATGGGAGCCCAGATACTTGAAACACTGAACTTCCTCCAAGAGCTCTCCATTTAGGGTGACATTAATTTTGCTTGCATCGACAGTCCTCGAGCATCTCATTACTTTACTCCTACCCACGTTCACTCGAAGCTTCCTCCTCTCACACACTCTACCAAACTCAGACACTAGCATACACAGCTTCTCCTCTGAATCCGCAACCAGGGCCGTATCATCAGCAAATAGCAACTGGCTCAACTGCTAACTCCGCCCATTTGCTTCCAACAGTTCCAAGCCACGACCCAGCGCACTCGCGTTCACCTCCCTGACCACTCTATCCATATAGAGGTTGAACAGCCAGGGAGACATCACGCAGCCTTGTCTCAGTCCCACTTTCACTGTGAACCAATCACTCACCTCGCTTTCCACTCTGACACAAGCTCGGCTGCCAGCATAGAAACTCTACACCGCTTTCGACAGATGTCCGCCCACTCCATACAAACGCAACACCCTCCACAGCGCTTCCCTGTCAATCCTGTCGTATGCCTATTGAAGACCTTTGGTATTAATACAGACTTACGTCCAGTTGTTGTTGGAAAGTGGTGATGTACGGAAGAGCTGGGCCGAGTATTTTGATGAGTTGTTGAATGTCGAGGATGACAGAGAGGCCGACATTGTTGCTGTGGGTGGTGGTGCTCGTATGCCAGATTTGGCAAAGAGACTTGTGGCGGACATTTTCCGGGAAGAGGTGCATGAGGCGGTGGAGGTGATGAAAGCAGGGAAAGCCCCTGGTTTGGATGGCGTTGCGACCGAGTGCCTGAAAAAGGGTGAAGTAACGATTGTCGAATAGTTGGCGAGGTTACTGAACTTGTGTTTTGTGACAGGCGTGGTACCAATTGAGAAGCGCAGTGCCTGCATTGTCCCGCTATATAAGGGCAAATGCGATAAAAATGAATGCTGCAACCCGAGAGGTATTAGTCTGTTAAGTGTGGTTGGTAAGTTGTACGGGAGAGTGCTGATCAAAAGGATTAGAGACTGTACGGACTGCGCAATTGGAGAGGAACTGTGTGGTTTTAGGAGTGGTAGATGGTGCACCATTCAGATTTTTGCAGTGAGACAGGTCTGTGAGAAGTACCTTGCAAAGGGAAAGGACGTGTTCTGGGCATTCATGGATCTGGAGAAGGCATACGACAGGATTGACTGGGAGGCGCTGTGGAGGGTGTTGCGTTTGTATGGAGTGGGCGGACATTTGTTGAAAGCGGTGCAGAGTTTCCATGTTGGCAGTCGAGCATGTGCCAGAGTGGGAAGCAAGGTGAAGCAAGGTGAGTAATTGGTTCTCAGTGAAAGTGGGTCTGAGACAAGGCTGCTTGATATCTTCCTGGCTGTTCAATATCTATATGGATGGAGTGGTCAGGGAGGTGAACGCGAGTGTGCTGAGTCGTGGCTTGCAGCTGTTGGAAGCGAATGGGCGGAGTTGGCATCTGAGCCAGTTGCTATTTGCGGATGATACGGCCCTGGTTGCGGATTCAGAGGAGAAGCTATGTAGGCTAGTGTCTGAGTTCAGAAGATTGTGTGAGGGGAGGAAGCTTCGAGTGAACGTGGGTATTATAAAGTAATAAGATGCTCGAGGACTGATGATGCGAGCAGAGTTAGTGTCTTCCTAAATGGAGAGTTGTTGAAAGAAGTCCAGTGTTTTAAGTATTTGGGCTCCCATGTGGAGAAATTGAATTAGTGGAAACTGAGGTTAGGTCGCGAGTGAACGAGGGGTGTAAAATGTTGGGTGCACTGAAGAGCGTAATGAGCTGCAGGACGTTGGGGATGGAAACAAAGAGAGGGCTGTATAAGGGTGTCGTTGTGCCAACTGTGCTGTACGGAGCTGAGACTTGAGGGGTGAGATCAGAGGAGAGAAGAAGGTTGAATCTTTTCGAGAAGAAATGTTTGAGAAGCATGGCTGGAGTGTCGCTGAGAGACATGTTCACTAACGACGGGGTTCGCATCAGAACGGGGATTGTGAAGAAGTTAGAGGACAGAGTTGATTCGCGTGTTCTGAGATGGTTTGGGCACATGGTGAGGATGGATGAAGGGAGATTGGTGAGAAAGGTGTTGAAGTCAGAGTCGACTGGACGTTGGCCCAGAGGGAAACCGAAGTTTGGGTGGATGGATGGTGTGAAGCAGGCGTTAGGAAAGAGACGTGCGTGTGGAGGTAGCGAGAGAGCGTGCACTGGATAGGCGTGAGTGGAGAATGATAGTGAACGGATGCGTTTTGACGCTGCCCTGATGTGCTTTACCGCCATAGGCATATCGTTGAGAGCCCTGAGACGGGATGGTCACGCTGTCGGGTCCTGCTGCCGACACTGACCTCGAGCCGCACTCATGACCCGAAGGGTGTGTTGCGGGGTCCCCGGCCGGACCCATTTGCGCAAAAGAGCTAAGGTGTGCGAGTGTGAGTGTATGAGAGTGTGAAGTGCGCCTTGCCGTCGGCCACCGCCCTTACTGGGGGATTTCGGCCTAGTGTCTTGTATCTGACTTACTTCACAATATAATTAACATTTATCGGGTATCATCTACAACCTGTTTGATGTCCTACAAGCAATGCAGTGGCCTAACAATGCTTCGGCCTAAACATTACTCCTCCAAACTTTTTACCATACCCTTTAACCATAATCAGCATACTTTTAACCATTTCCCTCATACCCCATGTCAGAAGGACATCGACTCCAGTGCACTAGAGAGCCTTCGGACTCTATTCCCAACGGACCTTCTACATTTTTTCCCCAATCCGTTTCATTTTTATTCACCGTACCTGTCTTTCTTCTATGTAGACCTGAGATGTCCCCGTGCCAAACTCTGGCGTCTTATGACGGCGTCAGCCTGGCAAGTGGTCGGCGGTCTTCCTTGGAGACTATCAGCACTTACCTCAGCACGGACGACGTCCCTCAGCAGCATAGCTTCAGGTTGGTGCTGCCGCGAGCAACATTTTAGAAAAGACAACCTAACTATTCAAATCTTTTGTGGACAACTTTTTAAACCAATATTTTTATAAGTTCGGTTTTCGTGCTATTGGGTCCCGCAGAAATTGGTGAAGCCTGAAATATTGTTGATACAAGGGTAAGCAAATTGTTTTGGTTTTCGAGACGTTTATGTAGCGTGATCAAAAACTTGTGTTGCACAGTATCGTTTCTATGAGTCATTATATCCGTAAGTCGACCATTTCCAACGCATTGTCGACCATTTCTTACGCACTGTCGACCATTTCTTACGCACTGTCGACCATTTCTAACGCGCTGTCAACCATTTCTAACGCACTGTCAACCATTTCTAACGCACTGTCAACCATTTCTACCGCACTGTCAACCATTTCTAACGCACTGTCAACCATTTTTAACGCACTGTCTACCATTTTTAACGCTCTGTCTACCATTTCTAACGCACTGTCTACCATTTCTGACGTACTGTGACCTTCTATTAGCGTGGTAATTTTAAAGCCGCATAAAACCATAGTAACTTGTAAAATATTTGTTCTGACAAGATTAAACAATTAACGGCGTGTATTGTTCTACGAATAGAGCTTAGCTGAAATCTTTGCTTGTAAGAGGTGAAACCATAGTTGATTGACGATGAACTGTGACTGTTGTTCAAAAGTTGTAATCAAGCCCATCAATATCGGCACCACTCGCTTAAAATGGGCTGATGATATGTGACGGCGCTGAGGTCGTAGATATTTGTTACATGAGCGCACTTCAGGCTGGTGAAGACAATCGAGATTTTTTTTTTTGTGCTTTAGCTCAGATTCAGTTTTGCATCAACATTTTTGATGTGGGCGTGGCCATTATTTACGGACTTGGCACGGTCACTCTTCTTCATTAGCACAGTTCAGGTGGGTGTGGCGATTATTCATGGACTTGGCACGGTCACTCTTCTTCATTAGCACAGTTCAGGTGGGTTTGGCGATTATTCAAAGATAGCACGGTCACTGTCTTCCATCAGTACAGCTAGCCAGCAATAAAAAGAATGGCGGTACAAATGGAATGATGTATGGTCCAAAGTTCCTCTAAGAAATCAATTACGCACAAAGACTTTCAAACGCCGTGGGCCTCTTCAAGTAATCAAGCTCGGCTGGCTGAGATTATCCTCTGCCGGTTGAGAGTAGGACACAGTAGACTAGCGCTCACACTTCTAATGGTGGCGTTGGTGACTTCATTTTGCATGGACTTCCTAGTCCCCCTTATAGTCGCCCATGTCTTAACACAATGTCCAACCCTGACTGAAGGCCGATGTACTCACTTTTCAAAGAAACGATTTGTGGATCCTACTATTGCGTTCCGCCTGATGCTTGCAGAGTTCTGTCGGATGCCATTTAGTGTGGAACGCCTTCACGGGTACCTTCGAGGAAGTAATCTCAATGATGAAATTTAATTTGTTATGAATTGATCACATCTCGTCTTACCTGACGATAGAATCGTCTATCCTGGAGTATCGCTGTTTCTAAGCTAGTTTGAACAGAACACTACCATGACCTCCCATGCAATTATTGTAACTTGAGCAGATCTTGAGCCGAAGCAAACTCAGATAGGAACAATATTTTGTTGAAGGTAGTTGCTGGTTTGACATTCAGTGGCTGAAGGACTGACTCCATTGTACTAGAAAGCCTGCCACTCTAATTTAGTCCAACCACCGGCACAGTCTTGGTGGGTGTTGCCAGTATTTTAGGACATGGTACGGTCACTGTCCCTCTGAGTGCGTAAGAGGTAGGTGTGTTGATTATTTGACGACGAAGTTTGGTTACCAATGATCGTATGGCCATTATTACATGGTTTCGTGCGGGCCATGAAGTCATCAGTACAGTTCAGGTGGGTGTTGGCATTAGACTTGGCCTCAGCATGTTAGCTGTCCTTCGTCAGCATAGAAGACTGTCCAACAATGCAGCTACTGGTGAGGGAAAGTGTTTCATACACATTCAAACTACGTTCCCTGCGTGATGATGTAATTCAAGGATTCGTCTAAATAAAACGATGTTAGTCTATCTCCATTAAACTGACTCATTTAATGTTGATAGTCCATAAGAACTAGGAGTCGAACATGTCGCTACGGTTGTTGATACTTCCAAACAGTGTTGTGGTGGCTTACAAGTGTTGGAAGGCAACCTGAATTATAGGCCCAAACTAGGATGCCTTTCAATACTAGCGGGATTAGTGCACGAGTAAGACGTCAATGAGAGCATCATGGATCTGTATAGGATCTCTAGTAAAGGATCAAGAAAGGGGAAGGTTGTGGTAGAAAATAGCATTTATTGATGATACTGGGAACAAATCCACACATGGAGAGAAAGCCACGAAACCACGATGTTGATTTGAGGTTGTCTCGGTTTCATTCCTCGTTGAACCAATGGTGACCGGTGTCATTGCTGGGAACCGTCTCGCAATGAGTTGGTACCAATGGCAGGCGCCATTTGTACCGTCCTCGTGCCAATGCCGAGCACTGTTTAACTGTACCGACTATATATTTTTAACCAATATGTTGGCTCTGATGCCAGATACAGTTTCTGAAACGTGTTACAACGTGTTATACCCGGAAACTTCTTCGCGGCGATTCTGCTAGAATTGTAAAGCAGTGACTTGAATGTCAATTTTTTTTTGCTGTTCACAACCCCTCATGTAAGTCGGTTCCATTCTTCGACAACTCAATACGTGAAGAAGTTATGTGTTATGTCTTGTGTGTGAAACAGTCACCAATAATTTTGCATCCATTATATCTGATCACTCCATTGCATCTATAGTGAAAAGACTCGTTTGGTCTACGTTTTCCGTGCCCTTCAGATTTTTGCACACCTCATCCATTGGTCACCTCTGACTCGATGCTTCTACTGCGAATAAAAGTTGAGTTTGCGAGTCTGTCTGTCTACAATTCATCACACAGCCAGGGGATAGGTTTGGTAGCTCTATGTTGATGTCTCATTACTTCACTCCCACCGACGTTCACTCGAAGCTTCCTCCTCTCAGTGTCTGAGTTTGGTAGAGTGTGTGAGAGGAGGAAGCTTCGAGTGAACGTCGGCATGAGTAAAGTAATAAGATGCTCGAGGAATGTCGATGCGAGCAAAATTAGTGTCACCCTAAATGGAGAGCTCATGGAGGAAGTTCAGTGGTTTAAGTATCTGGGCTCCCATGTGGAGATAACTGAACTAGTGGAAACTGAAGTGAAGGCGCGAGTGAAGGAGGGATGTAAAGTGTTGGGTGCACTAAAAAGTGTAATGAGCTGTAGGACGTTGGGGATGGAAGGGAAGAGAGGGCTGTATGAGGGTGTTGTTGTCCCAACTGTGCTCTACGGAGCTGAGGCTTGGGGGGTGAGAGCAGAGGAGAGAAGAAGGTTGGATGTTTTCGAGATGAAATGTTTGAGGAGCATGGCTGGAGTAACGCTGATGGACCAAATCATCAACGACGTGGTTCAAAACCAAACAGGGATGGTGAAGAAGTTGGAGGACAGAGTGGATTCGCGTGTTTCGAGATGGTTTGGGCACATGGAGAGGATGGATGAAGGGAGATTGGGGAAAAGGGTGATGAATGCTGAGGCGAGTGGTCGCAGGCCTAGAGGTAGACCGAAGTTTGGGTGGATGGATGGTGTGAAGCAGGCGTTGGGAAGAAGAGACATGAATGTGGAGGTGGCGAGAGAGCGTGCAATGAACAGGCGTGAGTGGAGAATGGTTGTGAATGGTTGATTTTGACGCTGCTCTGATGTGCTTTCCCGCTCTTGGCACCCCGCTGTCGGAATGGTCGTGGGTGGGAGGGGCCCGACCATTATGACGCGGCGTGGGTAAACCAGTGAAAACTGTCGGGCCCTGCTGCTGACGACGGATCCTCGGTTTGCACTCGTGACCCAGAGTTTATGTTGAGGAGGTACCGGCCGGACCCTAAGGCACAGAAGGGCTAAGTTGTGTGAGTGTGAGCGTATTAGGGTGTGAGGTGCGCCTTGCCGTCGGCCATCCCCCCTTTCTGGGGGATGCGGCCTAGAGTCTGTATCTGTATATCTGTATGTTAATATGTTGAACTTTTTCTAATTTAATAACGTTTTTTTTCTAATGAGGAGATCAGAATTGGACTGGTGGACGGCGTGTGGTGGTGTTGCTGGACATGGTCGAGTGGTGTTGCAGTACAGAGGGCAATGATGGTGCTGGGCACAGTGGAGTGATGGTGCTGGACACAGTGGAGTGATGGTGCTGGGCACAGTGGAGTGATAGTGCTGGACATAGTCGAGTGGTGGTGTTGGGCATAGTCGAGTGGTGGTGCAGGACATCTTGCAATGATGGTGCTGGTCACAGTGGAGAGATGTTGCTGGGCTCAGTGTAGTGATGGTGCTGGTCACGGTGGAGCGGTGGTGCTGGGCACAGTGGAGTGATGGTGCTGGGCACAGTGGAGTGATGGTGCTGGGCACAGTGGAGTGATGGTGCTGGGCACAGTGGAGTGATGGTGCTGGACATAGTCGAGTGGTGGTGCTGGGCACAGTGGAGTGATGGTGCTGGGCACAGTGGAGTGATGATGCTGGGGACAGTGGAGTGATGGTGCTGGGGACAGTGGAGTGATGGTGCTGGGCACAGTGGAGTGGTGGTGCTGGTGCTGGGCACAGTGGAGTGATGGTGCTGGACATAGTCAAGTGGTGGTGCTGGGCACAGTGGAGTGGTGGTGCTGGGCACAGTGGAGTGGTGGTGCTGGGCACAGTGGAGTGGTGGTGCTGGGCACAGTGGAGTGGT
>SDVV010017239.1:0-14036 GCA_016164225.1 Gammarus roeselii | reverse complement strand
GGGGTGACATGATCGTGGTCTTCATAGCAATGATGCGAGAGTGGGAGGGGGTGACATGCTTGTGGTCTTAGTAGCAGTGATGCGAGACAGAGAGAAGGGGGGACATGCTTTTGGTCTTAGTAGCAGTGATGCAAGATAGAGGGAAGGGGTGACATGCTTGTGGTCTTAGTAGCAGTGATGCGAGACAGAGGGAGGGGGTGACATGCTTGTGGTCTTAGTAGCAGTGATGCGAGACAGAGAAGGGGTGACATGCTTGTGGTCTTAGTAGCAGTGATGCGAGATAGAGGGAAGGGGTGACATGATTGTAGTCTTCGTAGCAGTAATGGAAGACAATGGGAGGAGTGACATGCTCGTGTTCTTCGTAGCAGTGATGCAAGACAGAGGGAGGGGGTGACATGCATGTGATCTTCGTATCAGTGATGCGAGACAGAGGGAGGGGGTGACATGCTTGTGGTCTTAGTAGCAGTGATGCGAGACAGAGGGAGGGGGTAACATGCTTGTGGTCTTAGTAGCAGTGATGCGAGACAGAGAAGGGGTGACATGCTTGTGGTCTTAGTAGCAGTGATGCGAGATAGAGGGAAGGGGTGACATGATTGTAATCTTCGTAGCAGTAATGGAAGACAATGGGAGGAGTGACATGCTCGTGTTCTTCGTAGCAGTGATGCGAGACAGAGGGAGGGGGTGACATGCATGTGGTCTTAGTAGCAGTGATGCGAGACAGAGGGAGGGGGTGACATGCATGTAGTCTTAGTAGCAGTGATGCGAGACAGAGGGAGGGGGTGACATGCTTATGGTCTTAGAAGCAGTGATGCGAGACAGAGGGAGGGGGTGACATGCTTATGGTCTTAGAAGCA
The DNA here is from genome assembly GCA_016164225.1 of Gammarus roeselii. NCBI lineage: Eukaryota > Metazoa > Arthropoda > Malacostraca > Amphipoda > Gammaridae > Gammarus > Gammarus roeselii. The sequence goes on along the minus strand of SDVV010017239.1, from coordinate 13,182 downwards.
GTGATGCGAGACAGAGGGAGGGGGTGACATGCTTGTGGTCTTAGTAGCAGTGATTTGATTTGAGCCTAATTTCCACCAGAGCCTCAACGTGAGTCATAATAGCCCCCCCCCCCTCCCTTAGGGCTCGATGATCATTGATTCCAGTAGGCCAGCGCGCCGAAGTGTGCGAGGAAAAAACGAAACAAAGCTTTTAACGTCAGAAAAAACGTAAAAATTTCAGCAATGTCAGACGCACGCTGGTGCGCAAAAGAAAAAACGCTCACTCGAAACGGATCTCCGCTTCCAATTCTTTAGAACTTGAAGTGATATGTACGCACCCTAGTGCATACATATAGATTTGTCATGATTAGCACAAGGTCAGTGGCTACGCGGGCAACATCAGCTCCGACAGCAACGCAACACAATATTTACAGCTACGCGGTTTAGTTGTATAAATACAATTTATTTATTTAGGTAAGATAAAGACTCAGATGAAACTAAACGAATCCTCGCCTCCAAACCCTCAGAATCTCACGAGTTATATGTCCATACGCCAGTTCGCTCAGATAGTATCGTCGAAATTGGTACAAGGTTCACGGCTACACGGACAAAGTCAGCTCCGGCAGCAACGCAACACAATGTTCACAGCTATGCGATCAATTTGATTTATAGTACAATGTATTTATTCAGGCAAGATAAAGACTCGAACAAAACGAATCCCCGCCTCCAGCCATCCAGAACTCCAAGAATAACATGCACGCGCGACAGTGCGCACAGACAGCATCGTCGAAATTAGTGCAAGGTCTATGGCTGCACGGATTAGATGGACTCCAACCGCAACGCGTCACAAGGTTTTATAGCTGCGCAGTCCAGGTCAACCCCAGAAACTGCATATGGTCCGTGCACAAGCGAGCGAGCACAGACTGAAGAAAAAATACCCCTTCACAAGATCACAAGCACGAACTCCCGCACAAATACTCCAGCGTTTTAATATTGTGGATCGTGAAAAAGAAAGTAAGAGCAGGTTCATCATGGGCAGAAAAACTGTTCAGATTATTTATTTTGCACTGATTGTTTGTTTAAGGGGATAGGGCGGGGGAGGGGGAGCATTGATCCCTTGGGTCGCAAAAGAGCCCGATGAATCCCGGAGGGTGACCCATGTCCCCCGGGTCATCCCGAGCTCCCCCGAGACCCCTCGCCTCAGTTCATCTCGACTTGTCTCGAATCATTTCGGCCAGTTTCGGCTCCTCGCGACCATCTCGACTCGCCTCAACATGTTTCGACTGATCTCTACGCACCTCGACCAGCCTCGACACGACCCTCGCCCCCTGCGCCAGCAATCCGTGGACTGTAATGTTTAATCGTTCTACTCAAGCATCTCGCATAAATATTCTTCTGTGTATGGGTTTTACAGCGCTGGGTGGGGGGAGCAGAGGTTTCACGATTCAGTGGGGCCTCTAAAGGGTCCCACAGTTTCTCTAAAGGGTCCTAAAGGGTCTCAAGTGTGTCCTAAAGGGTCTCAAGGGTGTCCCAAAAGGCTCCAGAAAGATCCAAGTGGATCCCCCCAAATCCACCTGGTCTCCCAAGTCCCCCCTGTTCTCGAAACCCCGGGTCCTCGAGTCCCGCGGGTCACACAAAAGCCTCCCCTCCCTGGGTCACCTTATCTCAACCAACCTCGACACATATAATAATGATAACCAATTCAAAATTTATCACCATGAAAAAAGAGCAGAGAAAAATAATAGAGCCCAAGCAAGAAGAAATAATAAAATAAAGTGTTGATGATCTATAAAATGAATTAATAAATGAATAATCATCCATCCATTCGTAGCGGTGATGCGAGACAGAGGTAGGGGGTGACATGATCGTGGTCTTAGTAGCAGTGATGCGAGATAGAGGGAAGGGGTGACATGATCGTGGTCTTCGTAGCAGTAATGGAAGACAAAGGGAGGAGTGACATGCTCGTGTTCTTCGTAGTAGTGATGCGGGATAGAGGGAAGGGGTGACATGATCGTGGTCTTCGTAGCAGTTATGGAAGACAAAGGGAGGAGTGACATGCTCGTGTTCTTCGTAGCAGTGATGCAAGACAGAGGGAGGGGGTGACATGCATGTGATCTTCGTATCAGTGATGCGAGACAGAGGGAAGAGGTGACACGATCGTGGTCTTAGTAGCAGTGATGCAAGACAGAGGGAGGGGGTGACATGCTTGTGATCTTCGTATCAGTGATGCAAGACAGAGGGAAGAGGTGACACGATCGTGGTCTTAGTAGCAGTGATGCAAGACAAAGGGAGGGGTGATATGCTCGTGGTCTTCGTGGCAGTGATGCAAGACAGAGTGAGGAGGTGACATGTTCGTGGCGTTCGTAGCATAGATACAATACAGAGAAACAGCCAATAGTTGAGAATTGATTGAACGTTTGCCGTAAGCCGATCAATTTCAAACGATATTCCACTTCTATAAAGCGGTTTTGTGTGGGTTTCGACTGACACGGGCCGAGCAATACAGAGAAAGATTTGATTTGAGCCTCATTTCCACCGGAGCCTCCAAGTGTCATAATATGCTTTTCCGTAGGGCGCGATCGTCCTTGATTCAGGTAGGTTCGCACGGCTTCGCGTGCGAAAATATTAGTCTTATCAAGATGAAGTCGGTACATGTTTGAATTGTGTCATGTTCGCGTACTAGCGCGTACAAGAGAGTAAAGAGTTAACGCGTACCTTCGTAAATGTATTGTTATCTCTGTGCGTAATGGGGTGGAGAGACCACTTCACTTGCACAGGTGTTTGGAATTTAGACAGTGTCGTGTGTTTTCCGAAAGCAATAAGCTTTTTAAGGTAGGTTGGGTCCGTGAGTAGGCTTTGTATGTTGCACGGGAGATTTGTGAACGCTCGTCGGCTGCCGCGAGTGCGTTGCAATCTATCAGGAAGTGTTTGACGCTGATAGCCACTTGGAGGCAACAGGGGCAAGGTGGCGCGTTTGGTCTTATGTCGACATCCATCAGGTGGGTGTGAGTTATCCACGTGTATCCCGTGCACAAGCGGTTGATGAACACTTGGTCTTTTCTGTTGGTGAACTTTGTTTCCCATTCTCCGACTAAGGGTCTGACTGAAGGCATTTTTTGTCCAATTTGTTGCCACATTTCATCCCATCGGGATGTTATATGAGAGTTGATAATAGGGAACCAGTCCCGGTAATGTATTGCGAAAAATTGTTCTTCGTGAGTAGAGGCCAGTTTAGCAAGCGAGTCCGCAAGTTCGTTTCCTCTTATTCCCGCGTGTCCGGGGATCCAGTAGAATTCCACTGCCTGACCCGTCTCGGACATCACAAAGAGATCGTGCTGCATTTTACGTAGAGCGGAATGTTCGTAGTGCAGTGTTTTAAGCTGAGTGAGGACACTCAGACTGTCTGAAAATACGACGTATTAGGGAAAGTGATCTGTTTTTGCAATCGAGACGGCTAGTTCAAGTGCGTGGAGCTCCGCAGAGAACACTGAGGCCTCTTGTAGGAGGGTGGCCGAGAGTGGGATGTCCCCGCACACAGCGGCGGCTCCCACTCCGTCCGCGGTTTTGGAGCCGTCGGCGTATAAATGGCGGTGCTCTCAATATTCTTCCTCAAGAAGTCGTAGGAATTCCTACCGGTACGCGTTGGTTGGAGTAGTTGCTATAGGGTACACTTGCAGGTCTAGGTTGACCGGTGGTGGGTTGATCATCCATGTTGGTGTGTTAATTTGAAGAATTCGGTAGGAGAATGAAGGTTTAATAGCTTTACGATTGATGTTCAGCGAGGTTAGCAGGTTGTTCACACGAACGGGAAACGGCGGGCATATGTTATTTTTAGCCGCGAAAAGGCGCTTATCGGTTATGTTGGTGATGTTGCTGGTTGCTGGGTTGTTGATTAGACTTCCAGTCTTAAAATAGTATTGTAGCAAAAGTTTGTCTCGCCGGAGCGGGAGTAAAAGTTTGTAAGCGAGCACGTTAAGAGCTTCGATTGAAGTGGAGCGAAACGCGCCGGTTGTGATACGCAAAGCATTGTTTGCGATGATCAAGAGTGGGTCGAGAGTAGTTTTGGCTGCTGAACCGTAGACAACGGCTCCGTAGTCCATGCGCGATCGTATTATTGCTCTGAAGAACGTCATTCCGGTGTCCATGTTGGCACCGAACTTCAGGGTTGTTACCGATTGGATAAGTCCCGTCGACCTTTTGCAGCGAGTCAGACAGAGCAAGAATGGGGAATAACAGTTCCATTAAAATACCAGGAAAATGGTAAGAGAGATCCTTGCCTAGTCATCGTGAGAAATGTACCTTTTAATCGAGTGATGAAAGCGATATGCTTTTAATTTTCAGATAAATTCAACATCGAAAACTAATTTACGTTAATCTTTTTTCAATCACAATTGCCAACAAGCGGCCCCGATAACTACCCAGAAGGAAACGCATTCTAGCAGGTGAAAACCATCATAGAACAAAAGACCAATGCTACCCAATCACGCTGAACCAACACCATCTGGCCACAGCTATCGCAATAGCGGAAAATAATCAACATCGATTGAAAATGTGCAGAAAACTATATTATAAAAAAAATGCTCTACATTGCAACTAAATTTTAATTCAATCCACAGAAACTGTTTAGCCACATGTGCTCGGTTTGATTTAAGCCTCATTTGCACCGGAGCTTCAACTTGAGTCCTAACAGGCTCCGCCGTAGGGCTCGACGATCATGGATTCCAGTAGGCTCGCACGCCTTGGCAAGCAAGAAAAACAACGTTGTCAAAGTTAGAACATTTTGAAAATTTCCGTCGTGTCAGACGCACGCAGGCGCGCACAACAAAAGTGTTAAGATCATTTAGAACTTCATGAGTAATATATATGCACACCAGTTCGTACAGGTAGCATTGTCGAGAGTGGCACAAGGTTCACGGCTACACGGACAAAGAAAGCTCCGACAGCAACGCACCACAATGTTTACAGCTACGCGGTTTAGTTCAGTCACAGTAAAAATTCAGTTATTCAGATAAGATAATGACTCAGACAAATCGAAGCCTCCAACCCCTGAGAACCTCAAGAGTAATTTGTACGCACGCCAGTGTGCACAGACAGGTAGTATCGTCGATATTAGTACAAGGTCCACAACTTCACGGATTAGATCAACTGCAACCGCATCGCACCACAAGGTTTATAGTTACGCGGTAAAGGTCAACAACAGCAATTATATATTATCCGCGAGCGCGCGACCGATCATGGACTGAAAAACACTTAGTCACGAAATAACAAACAGGAACTCTTGCACAAATATAAAAACACCATTTTAGATTACAAAATTGTGGATCGTAAAGAGGAAAGAAAGTGCTGGTTCATCATGGGCTGAAAAACTGTTCAGGTTATTGACATCACACTTTTTGTTTAGGGGGATAAGGTAGGGAGGGCAGAGGTCCCTCGGGTCCTAAAAGAGCCCGATGGGCCCTGGAGGGTGACCCAAGTCCTCCGAGCTCCTCGGGTCCCTCGAGTCTCCTCATCTCAGCTCATCTCGGCTTGTCTCGACTCATTTCGGCCAGTCTCGACTCGTCGCACCCAACTCATCTTGTCTCGACATTTTTCGACTGATCTTGACGCACCACGACTAGCCTTGACGCGGCTCTCCCCCCTGCGCCGGTAATTCTGTGAATTTAACTTTGGCCTCATTTCCACCAGAGCCTCAACGATAGTCATAATAGGCTCCCCCGTACGGCTCAATGATCATGAATTCCAGTAGGCTCGCACACCTCTGTGTGCAAGAAAAACAACGTTATCAAAGTTTCACTATTTGAACATTTTAGTCGTGTCAGACGCACGCTAGTGCGCACAAGAGTAACGTTTAGACGTAACAGACCTTTTCTTTCAACGATTTAGAACTTCATGAGTAATATGTATGAGCGCTAGTGCGTATAGGGAGCATCGTCGAGTTGTTACAGGGTTTACGGCTACACAGACAAAGTAAGCTCCGACAGCAGCGCAACACAATGTTTACAGCTAAGCGGTCTAGTTCACTCATGAAGTTCTAAATGGTTTATTTCAACCATTTAGAACTTCATGAGTAATGTGTATGTGCGCTAGTGCGTATAGGGAGCATCGTCGAGTTGGTACAGGGTTTACGGCTACACAGACAAAGTAAGCTCCGACAGCAGCGCAACACAATGTTTACAGCTAAGCGGTCTAGTTCATTTAATGTACAGTTTATTTATTCAGGAATGATAATGACTCAGACGAAACGAATCGAATCCCCGTCTCAAACCACTTGAAACTTCAAGAGTAATATGTGCGCACGCCAGTGCGCGCAGACAGTATCGTTGAAATTGGTACAAGGTCCACAGCTACACGGACAAAGTCAGCTCCGACAGCACCGCAACACGAGATTTGCAGCTGCGCGGTCCAGTTAAATTATAATGGTTTTAATTTTTCAGGTAAGATGAATGCTCAGACAAAACGAACCCCCGCCTCCAATCATTTAGTGCTTCAACAGTAATATGTACGCACGCTAGTGCATACAAGCAGCATTGTTGAGTCTGGCACAAGGTGCACGGCTACAAGGACAAAGTAAGCTCCGACAGCAGCGCAATACAATGTTCACAACTACACCGCCCAGTTCGGTTACATAACAATTTATTTATTCAGAAAGATAAAGACTCAGACGAAACGAATACCCACCTCCACCCCCTCAGAACCTCAAGGAGTAATTGTACGCACGCCAGTGCGCACATGTAGTATCGTCGAAATTGGTACAAGATCAACGACCACACGAATCAGATCAACTTCAACCGCAACGCATCACAAGGTTAACAGTTACGCGGCAAAGGTCAGCCACATACACTACATATGGTCCGCACACGCGCAAGCAAGCACAGACTGAAAAAAACGCTTATTCACAAAATCACAAACAGGAGCTCTAGCACAAGTATACTAGCATTATTTTATGCGACAGAATTGTGAAACGTAAAGAGGAAAGATAGGGCAGGTTCATCATTGGCTAAAAACTGTTGAAATTATTATCATCGCACTTAATGTTCAAGGGGATAGGGTGGGGGGCAGAGGTCCCTTGGGTCCCAAAACAGCCCGACAGCAACCGGAAGATAACTCAAGTCCCTCGGGTCCCCTGAGTCCCCTCGTCTCAGCTCATCTCGGCTATTCTCAAATAATTTCGGCCAGTTTCGACTCGTCGCGACCAACTCAACTCGTCACAAGATGTTTCGACTGATCTCGATGCACCTCTAGGAGTCTCGACGCGACTCTCCCCCTCTGAGCCAATAATCCTGTGAACTGTATTAACTAATTATTCAACTCAAACATTTTAGGGTGGGAGCGGAGTGGGGGGGAGGAAGAGCAGAGGTCCCCCAGGTACCAAAGGAGCCCGATGCCGAGCTCCCCGGGTTCATCGAGTCCCCTCGTCTCAGCTCATCTCGGCTTGTCTCAAATCATTTCGGCCAGTTTTGACTCGTCGCGACCAACTCAACTCGTCTCAACATGTTTCGACTGATTTCGACGCACTTCGACCAGCCTCGGCGCGGCTCTCCCCCAATGCGTCAGCAATGTTGTGGACTGTAATAACTAATCTCTACTCAAGCACTCCACATATATACCTTTCTCTGTCTATGGGTTTTACAGCGTAGGGAGGGGGGAGCAGAGGTTCCAGGCTTTAGAGGGGCCTCAAGAGGGTCCCACAGTTTCTCATGAGAGTCCCACTGGGTTTCAAGGGTGTCCCAAATGGCCCCAGAAGAGTCCAAGTGGATCCTCTCAAATCCTTCTGGTTTTCCAAGTCCCCCGGGTTCCCGAAACCCCGGATCCAGGAGTCCCGAGGGGCCCACGAGTACCACCCATTCCCAGGGTCACCTAGTCTCAACCCACCTCGATAAATTATAAACAATGTAAAATTTATCTTCATGGAAAAAATGGTAGAAATAAATAATAGAGCCCATGAAAGAAAGAACAAGAAAATAGTTTTAAAAAGTCAATGATCTAAACAATGAATAATCATCCATCCACCCCAAATAATCCTGAGGACTGTAATAACCAACTTTTCTACTGAAGCATTTCAGGGTGGGAGCGGTGTGGGGGGCAGCGGTCTCTCGGGTCCCAAACGAGCCCAATGAGTCCCAGAGGGTAACCCAAGTTCCCCGAGCTCACCGGATCCCTCGAGTCCCCTCGTCTCAGCTCATCTCGGCGCGCCTCGCATCATCTCGGCCGGTCTCGACTCAACGCACCCAACTCGACTCGCCTCAACGTGTTTCGACTGATATCGATGCACGTCGACCAGCCTCGACGCGGCTCTCCTCCTCTGTGCCAGTAATCCGTGGACTGTAATAGCTAATTGTTCTACTGAAGCATTTCACATACTAGCATTTTTCTGTGTATAGGTTTTACAGAGTGAGAAAGGGGAAGCAAGGGTCTCAGAGCTCAGATGGGCCTCAACAGGGTCCCAAAGGACCTCAGAAGGGTGTTCCAAGTACACCGGGTTCTCGAAACCTCCGGGTCTCCCGAGCCCCTCGGGTCCCTCGAGTACCTCATTTCCCGGGTCACCTAGTCTCAACCAGCCTCGATTTATAATAACCAATGAAAATTTATCAACATGAAAAAAGATATGGTACAGACACTAGGCCGAATCCTCCAGAAAGGTGGGTGGCCGTCGGCAAGGCGCACCTCACACCTTCATACGCTCACACGCACACATCTTGACCCTTTTGCGCTAAAAGGTCCTGCCGGTGCCCCCGCAACACAAACACAAAATAATAGAGCCCACGAAATAAGCAATGATGAAATAAAGTGTTAATGATCTATAAAATCCATCCACCCAAGCACATGTGTGCGGACATGAGAGCTTGAGAAAAATCCCTAGTTCGCTTCTCCTTCTGAACTGTTCTTCTTTCTCGTCCCGGATTAAAGGACTCGAGGCAGGCTACCGCAACGGCCCAAATGACGAACATATCGCACCACTCTCATAAAACTAAGCGACACGTCAAACTTGGATCTTTTCTGCTATCAAAACATTTAAATCAAGTGCCTTTCAAGGATTTTTAAGTCACAGGGACTTGACAAGCTATTTTTCTTGTTTTAATGAAGATGTATACAAAAGATGAAACAAAACAATTCTGAAGGATTGAACAAAGGAGTTTTGAGGCGTCATCTTTTGCCGTAGACGGCTTGTGAAGCCATAAACAGTTTGCCAGGCACATCATGGAACGAGAGTTGGGATAAGACCATTGCGCAAAGAAGTCAACAGCTTATGGCGGTGCCGTATCACCAACGCCGCTAGTACAACATTGCTCGACGTGTTACCGTACCGCCACGTGGCATGAGCCTACACTTGCTTCACGGGAAACGCATTGCAAGTAATGGAATGAAGTTATCAGCCACTTCCGGTGTCATGTCGGTGGTGGTAGCTTGGTAACGTTCAAGTCCAACTAGATTAAGACGCACACGCTTTTGTTGCCACTTGTATTTTGCATTGGCCGACAATTTAGGTCGGTTCGTCAGATGGCAGCAGCGGTTACTCTATTGAATTTACTCTTATTTTACCTAACACTTATTCGTAGAAAGGATACAACGCTTTATTTCATTTGGCAGCTATTTTGAGGTAGCTATGATACGGTAACATAAATGCCAATGGAGAAAAAAAAATCATCAGTTACCGACCCAAAGCCGGTCAAATGAAAGAACCTTCATATCAGAATAATTCGAACTTTCCTGTCAGCGCGTGTTGGCGTGGCTTATTATCTATGGTAACGCTGCCCAGGGCACTGTTCTTCAACCTTGATTGCTCAGGTGATGATGTACTATGGCAATCATTTGTAACAGCAATAAAAGGGCATATGATGTACTGTGATAGTCATTTGTAACAGCAATAAAAGGGCATATGATGTACCGTGATAATCATTTGTAACAGCAATAAAAGGGCATATGATGTACCGTGATGATCATTTGTAACAGCAATAAAAGGGCAAACTCAAACAGTGTGTGGAGGCCTCCAGTTCTTACAGATTTTATCTTTAAAACACAAATATGCGTTCAGGAAATGCTGCGCATGGTGTTCATTTATCAGAGCTTCTTAACGACCACACGGTCTAATCACGATGGACAACATCAATTCGAGATGGCCCGTCATCAGTTAGCTGAGATGGATTACTTTGTAGAACTTTTCTGTCTTATTATTTCAGATCTTACCTTTTCACCTTTGCAGCCCCCCACAGCCCCGCCATCAGAGCACGCAGGCATGGGAGGCAGTACACCTCAGCGCGCGAGCAATCAAAAAGAACAGCACGGTACAAGCACTGCAGCAGGGCGCTGGTCGGAATGCGCTCAATAGGCCCAAAGAAAAGAAAACAAAACAACGAAGACAGTCAACCACTGCACACAACTGTCAGCAACACAAACAGAGCCACAAAGTCACATCAAATTGGGTCTAGCAAAACTCATACAACACTGCCTCCAATTCCTCCGCCAGGGCCCTCTTGAAGCCGCGATATGAATCACATTGCACCACATCAGCGTCAGCCGGCTCCAAATCTGCACACAGCTAGAATAAAAGAATCAGCATTTATAGTCCGTCTGACAGCAAGGAGCCGCCAGCTTGAAAGAATGCCAACCTGTGCCAACATCCGCTCTCTCAAACAGATACAGACACTAGGCCGCATCCCCCAGAAAGAGGGGTGGCCGACGGCAAGGCGCACCTCACACCCTCATACGCTCACACTCGCACAACTTGGCCCTTTAGTGCTAAAGGGTACGGCCGGTACCCTCTCAACATAAACTCTGGGTCATGAGTGCAGCCCAAGGATCCGTCGTCAGCAGCAGGGCCCGAAATTATTCACTGGTTTACCCCCCCCACGACCATCCCGACAGCGGGATGCCAAGGGCGGGAAAGCACATCAGAGCAGCGTCAAATTCAACCATTCACAACCATTCTCCACTCACGCCTGTTCATTGCACGCTCTCTCGCCACCTCCACATTCATCTCTCCTTCCCAACGCCTGCTTCAGGCCATCCATCCACCCAAACTTCGGTCTACCCCTAGGCCTGCGACCACTCGCCTCCGCATTCATCACCCTTTTCACCAATCTTCCTTCATTCATCCTTTCCATGTACCCGAACCATCTCAGAACACGCGAATCTACTCTGTCCTCCAACTTCTTCACCATCCTTGTTCTGATTCAAACCACGTCGTTGGTGATCCGGTCTCTCAGCGTTACTCCAGCCATGCTCCTCAAACATTTTATCCCGAAAACAATAAAGAGCTCATGGAGGAAGTTCAGTGTTCCAAGTATCTGGGCTCCCATGAGGAGATAACTGAAGTGAAGGCGCGAGTGAAGGAGGGATGTAAAGTGTTGGGTGCACTAAAGAGTGTAATGAGCTGTAGGACGTTGGGGATGGAAGCAAAGAGAACTGTATGAGGGTGTTGTTGTCCCAACTGTGCTCTACGGAGCTGAGGCTTGGGGGGTGAGAGCAGAGGAGAAAGGAAGGTTGAATTAGGGTGACACTTATTTTGCTCGCATTGACAGTCCTCGAGTATCTCATTACTTAACTCTTACCGACGTTCACTCGAAGCTTCCTCCTCTCACACACTCTACCAAACTCAGATACTAGCCTACATAGCTTCTCCTCCGAATCTGCAACCAGGGCCGTATCATCAGCACATAGCAACTGGCTCAACTGCCAACTCCGCTCATTCGCTTCCAACAGTTCCAAGCCACGACCCAGCACACTCGCGTTCACCTCCCTGACCACTCCATCCATATAGAGGTTGAACAGCCAGGGAGACATCACGCAGCCTTGTCTCAGTCCCACTTTCACTGTGAACCAATAACTCACCTCGCTCCCCACTCTGACACATGCTCGACTGTCAGCATAGAAACTCTGCACCGCTTTCAACAGATGTCCGGCCACTCCATACAAACAAAACGCCATTCACAGCCCTTCCCTGTCAATCCTGTCGTATGCCTTCTCCATATCCATGAAGGCCCAGAACACATCCTATCCTTTGGCAAGGTACTTCTCACAGAACTGTCTCACTGCAAAAATCTGATCGGTACACCCTCTACCACTCCTAAAGCCACACTGTTTGTCTCCAATTGCGCAGTCTGTACAGTCTCGAATCCTTTTGATCAGCACTCTCCCGTACAACTTACCAAACACACATAACAGACTGATAACTCTCCTCTCGAGTTGCAGCATTCATTTTTATCTCCTTTGCCTTTATATAGCGGAACAATGCAGGCACTGCGCCACTCACTCGGTACCACGCCTGCCATGTAACCTCACCAACCATTCGACAATCGTTACTCCACCATTCTTCAGGCACTCGGTCGCAACGCCATCCAAACCAGGGGCTTTCCCTGCTTTCATCACGTCCACCGCCTATAAACTGGCATCCGAGCACCACCACTAACAGCAACAATGTCAGCCTCTCTGTCATCCTCGACATTCAACAATTCATCAAAATACTCGGTCCACCTCTTCCGTACATCACCACTTTTCAACAACAACTGGCCGTTTTCATCTTTTACCACTTCCTCCTTTCCGGTCTCTCCCTTTCTCACACTCTTCACCTCTTTCCAGAACATCTTTTTGTTCTCCTCAAAACTCTGGCACAACCGTATGCCCCACCTGGCATCAGCGTCCCTTTTGGCTCTCCTCACCACCCGCTTCACCTCATTTCTCCTCTCTTTGTAGCTTTCATAAGCCACCTCCGACTTCACCTGCAACCACTCCTCAAACGCTAATCTTTTCTGTGCCACCGCCAGTTTGTCCTCGTTCCACCACTCGCTACCTTTCCTCCTGCACCCGCCCACACGGCGCGCACCACACATCTTCTTGGCACATCTCAGCAACGCATCCCTTAACGTCTCCCATTCTTCCTTCACTTCTCTCAGGTCCTGTCCTCTCACATTGTCATATTCTTCCTTCAACGTCAGCTGGAATTCCTCGGCTCTACTCTTCACATTCAGTCCACTCACTTTCACTACCTCTCTTCCTCCTCCCACTCGTTTTTTGCCCTTCCACTTCTGCTCCACTCTTAATTTACCTTCCACCAGCAGATGGTCAGACACTCCTCCACCCTCCCCTCTCAACACCCGCACATCCAACAGCCTTCCCACCACTCTCCTCGATATCAGCACAAAATCCATCAGTGCTCTCTCCACCATTGCACCATGGGCCATCCTTACCCATGTGTACTTGTGAATA
>SDVV010017238.1:0-14037 GCA_016164225.1 Gammarus roeselii | reverse complement strand
CCTCGGTGCCTCGTTAGCATGCAGCGCCTAGGTGGCAGGCAGCGCCTCGGTGCCTCGTTAGCATGCAGCGCCTAGGTGGCAGGCAGCGCCTCGGTGCCTCGTTAGCATGCAGCGCCTAGGTGGCAGGCAGCGCCTAGGTGGCAGGCTGCGCCTAGGTGGCAGGCAGCGCCTCGGTGCCTCGTTAGCATGCAGCGCCTAGGTGGCAGGCAGCGCCTAGGTGGCAGGCAGCGCCTAGGTGGCAGGCAGCGCCTAGGTGGCAGGCAGCGCCTAGGTGGCAGGCAGCGCCTAGGTGGCACAAGCATACTGTTTCTGTGACGTCAATTGCATTTTCTTTTTAAATTACGTTTCCATTCACATCAAAATGACAAGATCAAGAAATTCCGTGCTGATGGACCGCTCGAGAAATTAGTAATTATGATCATGAACAACTTGAAAGGCTTATGATGAAGATCAAAGACAATTCATAAGCTAAGGTCAAAAATTTTCAAAACCTAAGAATATCAAAGACCCAAGGACACATCAGGTATAACACTTTTTATGATCTTACATCAAATTCTAAGAGAGGAATCATTTCATTGTCAGATTGAAAAGGGCAAACACACAAAGAATCTTCCACAGGTGTCTCATTTATGTGGACTGAATGACAAATAGTCAATTAATTGTTTAAGAAACACAGCATTCTGAATAGTTAGGATCATTATACATTTCTTCTATCAGAATAATAACAACATCAAAGGCGTGTGCCGTCCTTCAGCCAACATAAACAGTGGCCGCTACCGGTCGGCATTGCAGAATAAGGCAACATAACCGTACTCCATCCTCCACCAACATAAACAGTGGCCGCTACCGGTCGGCATTGCAGAATAAGGCAACATAACCTTACTCCATCCTCCACCAACATAAACAGTGGCCGCTACCGGTCGGCATTGCAGAAAAAGGCAACATAACCGTACTCCATCCTCCACCAACATAAACAGTGGCCACTACCGGTCGGCATTGCAGAATCGCAGTTTGCCATTTCTCACAATGATAAAGCTACCAAGCGTAGTATCACACCTCGTCACCAGGCCGAGTTAATGAGAGCACATCCCAACCATGCTGCTGAGGGGTGCTGCCTGTGCTTGGCAATGATTGATGCCAGTGAGGGGCATGACGGCCATCCGGGCGAAAAGGGGGGTTATCTAAAAGTTCACATGGTGATGGCTGAGGCTGTGACGGCTTAGCGCGCAGCTCTACTAAGCCTGTGAATGATGTTTTCCAACATGCGAGGAAAAACAATCGATCATCCCCTCTCCCCTCCAGCCGAGTCCCGGACACGGCTGGAAACCGTCAAAGTGTTGCTGAATATTCTGGTGAAAAATGGACGAACCTTGGTTGTGTTCTCTTTTGGCTGTATTATATATTTTTCCTTAGTAACAGGATTAATGATTGATGTGTTCATTACGAGATATGATAAATATATTTTTTAAGTCATGTTATTAATTTTGCTTTGCAATAGGATTAATTGCAAGGGAGGATGAAATCCATGAGAAATTTTGTTTGCAGCCAACGTGATCGTCGTCGTGAGTGGGACGACCCAAGACGGCCGTCATGCCGATGAATAGTTAATAAATATGAAGAAGATCCAGTGTAAGGAACGGTATTCGTGTTCCACATGAAAGACCCGTTCAATAGAGTTTGATTTAAGTGTTGAGATTTGTAAGGGTTCCTGTTCGTATGTAGGGATGTATCTTGTAAATATTACCTAAAACCTCCGAGCTTATACAATTTCATAAAGATTCCACCGATTTCAAATCGGTTTCCACTAACAGATGGAGAATAAGAAGTTGCTACTTTCCATTCGGGTGACGTTTTATTTTGCAATCTACATTTATTTCGTTATATTGAAATTCAATATAATTCAATCAATATTGCAGAGCGAAAATTAACTCTAATGCACATCCATGACAACAAATAATTGTATCAATGAATGCATCGTGTCTTGGTCACATGAGTAATTTATTTGTGTTTTGAGTCACTCCTTACATGTTTTAGATCCAGTCTGACGGACTGGGACGCTTCTCTGGAGGTTATATGAGCAGATTAAGGAACAATGAGCTAAATCTCATTTAAGTAATGTGAGTAGCTAGTATAGGAGCAGTATAGGAGCAACGCTAGTATACTGTTCAGCGGTATAATATTGTATCTATGAATTGATATGCGTATAAGCAGTTTGGTAAAAGGTCCTCTGGCAACACACCTGGCCAGTAAAATGCCTCTGGTGCCACACCTGCCCGGTAAAAGGCTTCTGATGCCACACCTGCCCAGTACGCATTCATCGGCGCATAACAGTGGGGTAAAGGGCCTCTGGTGCCACACCCGCCCGGTAAAGGACCTCTGGTGCCACACCTGCTCAGTACGCATTCATCGGCGCATAACAGTGGGGTAAAGGGCCTCTGGGGCCACACCTGCCCGGTTAAGGCCTTTGATGCCACACCTGCCCAGTACGCATTCATCGGCGTAAAACAGTGTGGTAAGGAGCCTCTGGTGACACATCTTTCTAGTAAAGGACCTCTGTTACCGCACCTGACCGGTAAAGGGCCTCTGGTGCCACACTTGTCCGGTAAAAGGCCTCTGTTGCCACACCTGCCCGGTAAAGGGCCACTGGTGACACACCTATCCAGAAAAGAACCTCTGCTTCCAAACCTGCCCGGTAAGGACCTCTTGTGCCACACCTGTCCGGTAAAAGGCCTCTCTTGCCCCACCTGCCCAGTAAGCATTCATCGGCGTATAACAGTATGGCAAAGGGCCTCTGATGCCACACCAGCCAGTACGCATTCATCGGCATAGTTTCGCTGGATAATTGGATAAGCTGATTTTGTATTGAATTACCATTGTCAATAATAAACTCTACAGCTCATTAGATGGCGCAGTGAAACATCAATGATATATGAGGAGTGAGTACATTATGATGAGTTGAGCTTGCCAAGGGTAGTCACTCAAGTCTTCACTCATTTAAAGTGAGTTTAGATACATGTCACTCTCTTCACTCATTTTTGAGTTGACAGACCAATGTCACTCAGCATTGGATGATGGCAAATTCTGCATGCCTCTTATTACAACCTTGAATCCGATAGCAAAGAAAGGAACGGTGTATCATTTGAACTGTGGCATTGTCCTAGTTCATCCAAGACTCATTTGGTTACAGCAACGCTGCTTGAGTATTCCTGAAATGATGAATTAATTAAAATTGCAACAGTTTTGCAACATTTACACAGACCACGTTGTAGTAGTAATAAAGAAAGTATTGCCTACAAGTGGTGGTAAGCTTTTTGCTTTTGTCGTATTAACGAGTTGAATGGAACACGTGAAAAATGTCACAGAAAACATGGAATGACATTCACTATCTATTTCACGTGAAACAATTCCCATTTTCTTTGTTGAGTCCCTTTGCCATTGGCATCACACCCTCAACTTGAAAAAAAAAATCGATGCCTATATCCATGTTCATAGTGCATAAATACAAAATGCAATGCAGGTATACAATAATTTGAACCTCGCTTGACTTTATATGGCCTATACACGCTATTCCATACAGGGAAAATACATCCCTAATCGTTTTTTATAAACGAAATTGCAAAAAAAGATACCTTCCACGTCAAAATATTGTGTCCTCTTTCGACCCTCTAAATTCTATTCAATGATTTGATGAGCCCGTCATGTTCATCAAGAGTCCCTTCTTGCACATCAAGAGCTCTTTGTTATCCATCTAGTGCCCCTCCTTGTACATTAAGAGTCCCTTCCTGAACATCAAGAGCGCCTTCTTGCACATCAAGATCTCCTCCTTGCACATCAAGAGCCCCTTCATGAACATCAAGACCTCTTATTGCATACAAGAGCCTCTCTTTGCACATCAAGATCTCCTCCTTGCACATCAAGAGCCCCTTCGTGAACATCAAGACCTCTTACTGCATACATGAGCCTCTCCTTTCACATCAAGATCTCCTCCTTGCACATCAAGAGCCCCTTCATGAACATCAAGACCTCTTATTGCATACAAGAGCCTCTCCTTGCACATCAAGATCTCCTCCTTGCACATCAAGAGCCCCTTCATGAATATCACAACCTCTTATTGCATACATGAGCCTCTCCTTGCACATCAAGATCTCCTCCTTGCACATCAAGAGCCCCTTCATGAATATCAAGACCTCTTATTGCATATCAAGAGCCTCTCCTTGCACTTCAAGAACTCCTTCATTAACGTCAAAAGCCTCTTTTTGCGCTTCAAGAGCCCCTTCTTGCACACCAAGAGCCCTTTCTTGCACGTCGAGAACCTCTCGTGGCACATCAAGAACCCTTTCATGAACATCGTGAGCCTCATCTTGCATATAAAGGGACCCCCCCTTGCACGTCAAGAGCCCTTCTTGCACGCCAAAAGCCCTTTTATGGATATTAACAATCATTTCTTTCACATCAAGAGCCTCTACTCGCGCATCAAGAGCCTCTTCTTGCACATCAAGATCCCTTTCATGGGCTTCGACAGCCCCTCCTTGCACATCAAGGACCCCTTCATGAACATCAAGAGCCCCTCCTTGCACATCAAGGGCCCAACTGAGCCACACCGCACGTTGACTCTCATTAGTGTTCCTACGATTCGGTTAATTCCAGATAATTGCATTCCAGTCTCCTAATAGACAGTCTCCGATTCCGTGGCGAGGAGGGTTCAGTTCGGGGCTTCGTGGCGGTCAGCCCTCTATAAGGGGCAGGCGGAGACAATGGGAGCAGTTTATGAGCGCAATATGAGCGGATGCAGCGACAATACTTATTAAAGAAGCTTAGGAGTACTCTAAGAGGGGCAGGCGGAGACAATGGGAGCAGTTTATGAGCGCAATATGAGCGGATGCAGAGACAATACTTATTAAAGAAGCTTAGGAGTACTCTAAGAGGGGCAGGCGGAGACAATGGGAGCAGTTTATGAGCGCAATATGAGCGGATGCAGAGACAATACTTATTAAAGAAGCTTAGGAGTACTCTAAGAGGGGCAGGCGGAGACAATGGGAGCAGTTTATGAGCGCAATATGAGCGGATGCAGAGACAATACTTATTAAAGAAGCTTAGGAGTACTCTAAGAGGGGCAGGCGGAGACAATGGGAGCAGTTTATGAGCGCAATATGAGCGGATGCAGAGACAATACTTATTAAAGAAGCTTAGGAGTACTCTAAGAGGGGCAGGCGGAGACAATGGGAGCAGTTTATGAGCGCAATATGAGCGGATGCAGAGACAATACTTATTAAAGAAGCTTAGGAGTACTCTAAGAGGGGCAGGCGGAGACAATGGGAGCAGTTTATGAGCGCAATATGAGCGGATGCAGAGACAATACTTATTAAAGAAGCTTAGGAGTACTCTAAGAGGGGCAGGCGGAGACAATGGGAGCAGTTTATGAGCGCAATATGAGCGGATGCAGAGACAATACTTATTAAAGAAGCTTAGGAGTACTCTAAGAGGGGTAGGCGGAGACAATTGAAGCAGTTTATGAGTACACTATGCAGGGCCGTGGAGACGATTGAAACAATTGAAGAGTACTCTAAGAGAGGCAGGCGGAGATAATTGAAGCAATTTATGAGAACACTATGAGGGGACGAGGAGACAATTGAAGCAAATTTGAAATACTCTAAGAGGGACAAGCGGAAGAAATAGAAACGCTTATCAGTATTCTAAGAGAGCAGGCAGAGTCAACTGAAACAATTTATTAGTATTCCACATGGGACAAACGGTGATAATTAAAATAGTTTATTAGTACTCTATAAGAGGTAGACGTAGACAATATACACAGTTTATCAGTGCTCTCAAAAGACAGGCGGAGACAATTGAAGAAGTTTATCAGTACTATATGGGGACAGACGGAGTCAATTGCAGCAGCTCATTAGTACTCTGGGAGAGGTAGGCGGAGACAATTTAAGCAGCTCGTTAGAGCTCTCTGAGGGCGAACGGCGACAATCGAAACAGTTTAGCAGACCAAGACAAAGGAAGTTTAGGAGTACTCTAGCAGACCAAGCAGACCAAGACAAAGGAAGTTTATGAGTACTCTATAAGGGGCAGATGGAAACAGGTAAAGCTGTTTATGCTACTCTTTGAAGGAGGGAGGAGACAATTGCAGCAGTTTGTCAGTTTTCGATTAGGGGCAGGTTGACACATCTGAAGTAGCTAATCAGTGCTTTATGGTGGGCAGGCGGAAATAATTGAAGACTTTTATTAGTATTCTATGGTGGGCAGGTTCAGAAAATAAAAGCAGTTTATCTGTAGCTACTCTATGAGGCACAGGCGTAGACAAGTGAAAATTTATCAACACCCTATGAGGGGTAGTCGAAGACATTTGAAGTGTTTTTGCTGTACTCTATGAGGGAAAAGAGGCGACTATTAAAGCAGCTTATCAGTACTCTATGAAGGACAGGCGGAGACAATTGAAAGTGTTTATACGTACTCTATGCGGCGGTCAGAGACAGGTAATGCTTTTTATTAGTATTATATAAAGGGCAGGCGAAGACAATATCAGTACTCTATGAGGGCAGGCGGAGATACTTCATGTAGTTAATCCATACTTTATGAAGAACAAGCCAAGACAATCGAAGCAATTTATCATTATTACATGCGGGCCTGTAAACTTTACCCACAACACCTTGCAATCTGATACCTCTCGAGTTACTGCATTTATCTTGATCTCCTCTGCCCTCACACAGAGGAACAATGCGAGCAATACGCCACTCAAGCAGCACCACAAACAAAACAAAACACCAACAATTTGACGGCGAAACCCCACCTCCCTTTCGACACTCAGTCGGGACGCCGTCCAAACTAGGTTTCTTTCTCTGTATTTATCTCCTCTATCGCTAGTCAAGAGGACTAGGTACAGAACGGATGGTGTGATTGGCGAGAAACCATGTGGTTTCAGGAGTAGTAGAGGTTGGGCCGATCAGATTTTTCGCCGTGGGAGAAGACTGTGAGAAGTACTTTGCGAAGGGACAGGATGTGTTCAGGCCCTTCATGGATCGGGAAAAGGTCCACGATAGGGTCAACATGCAAATAAAAAGCTAAGGATTATTCTGCAGTGAGTGTTAAATCGCTGCATATGTTGCTTAAATCATCAGCGCAGACCGTTAGAGGGTAGTGTTTATTATGGCTGAAGGATGGAGTACGGTTATGTTGCCTTATTCTTCAATGCCGACAGGTAGCGGCCATTGTTTATGTTGGCTGAAGGATGGAGTACGGTTATGTTGCCTTATTCTTCAATGCCGACAGGGGCGGCCATTGTTTGTGTTGGCTGAAGGATGGAGTACGGTTAGGTTGCCGCAGCTCATCAGAGCCATCTGTGAGCTATGACCAGCTGCAGGTCGTCAGAGCCATCTGTGAGCAATGACCTAATGTGCTCGACAGAGCCACTTGTGACCAATGATCGGCTAATGTGCTCGTCAAAACACCATGCGCACAATGACTTGATGTGCTCGACAGAGCCACTTGTGGCCAATGATCGGCAAATGTGCTTGTCAAAACACCATGCGCACAATGACTTGATGTGCTCGACAGAGCCACTTGTGGCCAATGATCGGCAAATGTGCTTGTCAAAACACCATGCGCACAATGACTTGATGTGCTCGACAGAGCCACTTGTGGCCAATGATCGGCAAATGTGCTTGTCAAAACACCATGCGCACAATGACTTGATGTGCTCGACAGAGCCACTTGTGGCCAATGATCGGCAAATGTGCTTGTCAAAACACCATGCGCACAATGACTTGATGTGCTCGACAGAGCCACTTGTGGCCAATGATCGGCAAATGTGCTTGTCAAAACACCATGCGCACAATGACTTGATGTGCTCGACAGAGCCACTTGTGGCCAATGATCGGCAAATGTGCTTGTCAAAACACCATGCGCACAATGACTTGATGTGCTCGACAGAGCCACTTGTGGCCAATGATCGGCAAATGTGCTTGTCAAAACACCATGCGCACAATGACTTGATGTGCTCGACAGAGCCACTTGTGGCCAATGATCGGCAAATGTGCTTGTCAAAACACCATGCGCACAATGCTCTAATGTGCTCGCTAAAACCACTTGTGGGCTATAATCTAATGTGCCATCAAGGGCACCTGTTGCACCGTCTTGCTGAGCAGCCCCACCTGTTAGCAGTGTCGTACTGATCGGAACCACCTGTTCCCATACAAGGCTATCGCGCTAGCAGCCTCTTAAACTGCACATTCTATAGCACCGCCTATTGGCAGTATCTAATACTGCACCATCAAACATCACCTGTTGGCAGCTCTTATAATGTATAGCACCGCCTGTTGGCAGTATCTAAAACTGCACCATCAAACATCACCTGTTGGCAGCTCTTATAATGTATAGCACCACCTGTTGGCAGTATCTAATACTGCACCATCAAACATCACCTGTTGGCAGCTCTTATAATGTATAGCACCGCCTGTTGGCAGTATCTAATACTGCACCATCAAACATCACCTGTTGGCAGCTCTTATAATGTATAGCACCACCTGTTGGCAGTATCTAATACTGCACCATCAAACATCACCTGTTGGCAGCTCTTATAATGGGCCACCTGCACCACTAGTTGACAGCAGGAGGAGAGATAAGGGTTAATTCGTGAACGGGCTGACGGACGGCGCGTCGGCAACGGGTTGTGTATTATATAGGTACATTACAGTTGTAGTGTATAGGTATTGGGGGTGTATTGTATATGTTCGGAAGAGTTTGTTGGTATTGTATAGGTTTGATTAGCGGGACTCTCTTTCCATGTTTCCTTCTTATCATATCTTGCGATCAGCTTATTAAGGGCTGTGAGGACCCTAATTTTATTGTGTCTCTGTTGCCCATTACTGAAAGTAGCTCACATTATTAATAGTACAGCTAAGGGTTCCATGGCTGGGGCTCTGGCGGGTGTGTTTGGCATTAAATCATAGGTATGTTTAGAAATTGCATAGGTTCAGTCGTCAGAATCACGTGGTCTGACCCGTGCCGTCACTGGAGCAACAGAGCGAATATTGGCATATCCAGGCTAGTCATTTTAGGTTCGACATTTTTGGGTATTCAAGTAGCTTATTTTTATTTAATATATTTAAACAAGCCATCATCTTGAAGAACAGATCTCCAATATCTTATATTGGTCCCAATTTTTGAGCAAATACTCACCAATTGATTACAACAAATCAGTTTCTAAAGGTATGAAAACGTTTCTTCTCAGATGGCTGAAAAGACAAGTTGAAACTTTGTTCACTTGTCATGAGTGTTACTTGGGTAAATATTTGATGTTTTACTCTTTGTACATCGGTCAGTGGAGATAATTGTAAATCTTTGGAGATCAGAGGTATTTTTGGCGAAATCCAGTATAATTTAATCTTGCAATTATCAAATTTTGGGACTCCAATATTCTTTTATCGTTGTATAAATCTGGAAGCAATGCGTTTTTTATGCCTTTTTCAAATAAACTTTTATCAAAATGAGCCGAACACATTTGCGCATTGCTCAAGTTAAAGGCGTTTTGACGACCTGCAGCCAGCAGCCACTGTTTCCGCATGGTGCCAGATTTAAGAAACCTAAAAAACTGATCTTTTTTTTGAGAGACAACCTCGGTTCTTACAGTCGTGCACTGCACAGCGTGGCATAATGAAACTAGTCGCATTAATAGTTTAAATCACAATAAATGACGGAACACCGAATAGCTGTTTTGGCACCAGTGACACCAAACAAGCGATCACGCGGAGGCTGCCATAGGTAAAAATCGTTGTAATAAAATTAGCAGCATAATTAGCAGCAAGTGATAATTTATCCGGTCTACCCTGTAGTGTTAGTGTACCCTGAGTATGCTTACGTTTTTTTTAGAATCGGTAAAAATCCGTTCACTGTAGTGTATTTGATAGGGAAAAATTAAATTTATTTGTTACAGGCTTAGTTGGATAGTTAAATTGTACGTGCTTGGTGTGGGATTTGAATGGGTTGCCCGTCCACTGAAGGGTCTTAGCACAGAAATAATGAAAATATAATAAATCCAGTTTATTAGTAGCTTAAACCCAATTGCTTTCATGTGTGTCTTCCCACTTAGGTAAACACTTTGTATAACTTTAGGGAAAACTTTCCTTGCAATTTGTTAAGACATAGGTACATACATTATTAGAACATTGTAGGGGATGTGGCGGCATCTGGCCTCAAAGCAGAGTGCCAAGGCTGTGAACAGTATAATAGGTTATGTACAGTATATTAGGTTATGTACAGTATAGTAGGTTGTATACAGTATTGTAGGTCGTGTACAGAACGGTAGGTTGTGCACAGTCTAGTAGGTCGTGTACAGTATGGTAGGCTGTGTACAGTATAATAGGTTGGTACAACATTCCCAAACGGACCACGTTGAATTGGCGTAGACTCAAGTGCAGATATCTTACTGAAGACCGATCATAAATTTATGAAGTACTCGAAGGTTTGGTAATATTACAAAAATAATTCTGTGTCAATACGCCAATTGGTACTTTTAGATGCCCCAGTTTTAATGGCAATCTTCTTTCAATGACACACAAAGCCATGTACTCACTTCAAGGAAGTTCAATATTTAATTCTTGCTAAATAGTGGGATTCGCAGAGCCCTGCAATTCACATACATCATTCCTGGATGAATGATAATCCGAAATAAAAATAAGCAGGGAAACTGAACCAGAGGGGAGGTCCTTGAGTGTTCTCATTTAGCATATTTAGAAAGAATGAGGCATTTGACAGTATTTATTCTCATGTCAAAATTTTAAATTTTGAAATGGTTTGGAAAAACCTCACAATTGAAATGATGAATGGAAGCAGAGTGCAAATGTTGATAACAATGCTGATAAATTTTTGTTGACAAAATCACATTAACCAGCAGGATTAAAACTTTATAAAATGTTTTAAATGTTCGGGGAAAAATGTTTCAGATATACTGAAAATAATAATATTTATAATATAGATATAGTCATGTATCTGATACGTGGATTTCACTGTAAATTGTAATCATCAGTCAATAAATAGATAGTGTAGTTGCTTGTACAAGATAGATTATGGAATTCGCAGCTGGTCAGTTCCTGAAAACAATTGAATTTGAATCAATTAATAGATATGCAGTAACAAGGAAATTGGCTATTTAGACTATAGCTCAGTTTTCAGTCTCATGCCAGCCTATACAGCACGAAGGTTTCGAAACAATCATAACAGGTTCACTGGTGCCAGTCCTCAGGGTGGCGTGCAAGACTTGGCATTCAATCATGTAGGGATTTCTGTAACATGAGCGAGAATTTTGATGTGGAATTTCTCGCTCATGTTCTCATGCTTGTATAAAAAATCTTTACAAGGTAGATTTGTACTGATAAATCGACGTGGAAATGAGTTAAAATCATATCACTCTTATTAGACCCGTTTATAACCAATAAAAACTAAACAATGTCATTCATACAGGATCACTGGAAAAACTGCTCGACAGCAAATGTTCATAACTCCAAAATAATTGACATAGCAACATGAAAGTAAAGCCCCACGCGAAGATTTGGCCTCAGTTTTATTTGGTCTCCCTGCTGCTTGATACAATGGTCACCCTGCTGGTGGAAACAGCCGTTAACCCCACTTATGATCATCTCGGTCAAAGGAGAGTTTCCGTTATCCGAGAACTTCTCGGATACCTTGCTTTAGGAACCGAAAGTGTCAGATATTGGTCTCCTTGACATATCCACAGCTAAAATTATCAAGAGGAGGAACTCAGAGGACCTAGCAGGCCACGGCAACGCAGTGCGGTGTGAGATGATGTTGTGTCTCAGCTAAACTATTGCAGGCGAAGACCTGTGTGAAGTTGCACCATATTGTTGGAGCCAAACATCAGGATGAATGTTGACAGACATTACATTTCAATGTATGCGTCAGCGTCCAAAATGCATACGTTTCCCGTATCAGCATCTTCAGGAAGTATGGCCGTACACTTTACGGGCACTCAATAAGCACCTAACTGTCACCTTCTGTAACACATCTACCGTTTTTTGGGAGTAAGCCTGCTAGTAAGTTGACCTATCTTGGGAATGCAGATTTTTCTAAAATGCTTACACAAACGGGGGTAATTTATAAAATAGCCGATGTATCGATAGTACAAAATAAAACTTTGAGACATGTACCATCATATAAATTTCGTTTCACTTTTCGGCGTCAGTCAGTTTTGAAGTAATGAACATTTACTAATGACAATTTTTTTGTAAGCGTCACCACTGTGTATTAATAAAAAATTAAGTTTTTGATGTATATTAACAATACTGATCTTGAGGAGGCAGTTTAGTATTCGTGCTAAATGAATTAACAATTAACGTCGATATGCCGTCGATCGACTACAAGCACTCCATCCCACTCACGACTACCAGGACAGCGTGAGGCACGCGCACGTTGTTTGTCGACTGGAAAATATAGATTTGATTCGACTAAAGGAGTGCATCTCCACCAGAGCTCTGACGCCAAGTTCAACAATTCTCATGGGTTCGCGCACACCAATAGGTGGGGAAAAAGCAACTTTGCCAATCTGAGGATGATCGATTCTGCAACGTGCGCACGCTCTTTCTCATTTAAAAATATTCAAGAATATGCGCACTTATCTTTTTCTCAGCTTTTATTGTCTTTCTTGTTCCTTGGTCGTTGGAAGTTCCATTAAATTATTGTGTTGTTCCATTCTTGTTTCGTTGTTATTTATGCACGTTTGTGTTCCTGGAAAATATTTTGTATTATTTTCCCTGTCTTATTTGTATTGGCTTCTAAGATTAGATCAGATATGTTAAGGAGGCCGCCTCCACCGGAGATTTGACTTGAGCACCTGTAGGGTACGTAGATCAGTTCAGACAGATTCACCCTCCAATATGTTCGGAAACAGTAACTCAACCGAACTCATTTATAACTTCCAATTGTATTATATACGCACGCTAGCGTACACAGGAACCATACGTAAACCAAAAAAAAAGGTTCACAGGTGCGTAGATCAGGAATATTTATAATCTATACAAGTGGTATGCGTGCACGCTAGCGCACAAGGATCTAACATCACACACTGGTTCTGTGGATATATTTTGCAACGTTAAAGAGAGGGGGGGGGAGGGAGGGGTCTCTTGGGTTTCAAAGCGTCTCATAGGGCCTCAAAGGGTCTCAAGGGGGTCCCAACGTGTTACTAGTGTATCCCCTGAGTCCTCCATCTCCCTCGGGTTCATTGGGTTCTCTCGTCTCATCTCGTCTCGTCCCGACTCGTCTCCACTCACGCGACGTGACTCAACTCGTCTCGACTCATCTCGACTAGGGTTGACCTCCCTCGACCAAACTCTCCCACCTGCGCAAGTACTCTGTGGGCGAGGAAAACTGTTTTGCTTACTCTGACATTAGGCATTTAGATTGATTACGTGGATAGGTTTTGCAGCTGAGGGTAGGGGCCCGAGGTCTCTAGGGCCCCAAAGTCTCAAGAGAGTCCAGAAGGGTCTCAGAGGGTCCTCGGATTTTTTCCGAGACACTCGATTGCGTCCAAACGTCTCAACCCGTCTCAAGTTGCGTCGAATTGTCTTGACTTGTCTCCACACCCGTCGACTCGTCTCAACTCTTCTCGATTAGTCTCGACTTGCCTCGAATCGCCTCGCTCCCTACACGCAGTGTCATGGCATGCCCAACAAAATGTACATAATTTGACATCGAAAACAGCATCGTTTCACCTCTGAGTCACCAAAATGCTATATATCCCATGCCTGCCTAATGCTCAAGCGGGCTATGCGTTATATATCCCATGACTGCCTAATGCTCAAGCGGGCTATGCGTTATATATCCCATGCCTGTCTAATGCTCAAGCGGGCTATGCGTTATATATCCCATGCCTGCCTAATGCTCAAGCGGGCTATGCGTTATATATCCCATGCCTGCCTAATGCTCAAGCGGGCTATGCGTTATATATCCCATGCCTGCCTAATGCTCAAGCGGGCTATGCGTTATATATGCCATGCCTGCCTAATGCTCAAGCGGGCTATG
>SDVV010017237.1:0-14037 GCA_016164225.1 Gammarus roeselii | reverse complement strand
TATATATATATATAGAAAGAGAGAGAGAGAGATAAACATATATATATTTATATATACTTATGATTGACCGTGAGAAATTTTAGTACCGCTAGACGGCAGTCAATTGTTTTCAATTTCGTGAGATCGCTGGATGTTCATTCTCACAACCAATATGTCAAATTTTAGTGAATCATTTGTCACCTTTACTGGTCCTAGAATGTAGACAATAATGACACTTTTTTGCTCTCCATACAAGCCTTGGTGTTTTAAGCTGTTGATGACGCTTAGTAGGCTATGCTGATCTCCGTGGTTCATTTTAAAAAGATGGCGTTGTTAACAAAACTGCTCGCTACAGTATTACTTCAATAAATTGAACACATAAAACCGCTGCGCTTCTACAGGACACGCCCCGCTAACCTGGGAGCACCAGTAAAGCGGCTTAACGGCTACTGTGTCTTGCTGTTTAAGCGCCAGTAAAGCTGTTTAGCGACTATTGTGTCTTGCTGTTTAAGCGCCAGTAGAGCGGTATAGCGGCTGCTGTGTCTTGCTGTTTAAGCACCAGTAGAGCGGTATAGCGGCTGCTGTGTCTTGCTGTTTAAGCGCCAGTAGAGCGGTATAGCGGCTGCTGTGTCGTGCTGTTTAAGCGCTAGTAGAGCGGTTTAGCGGCTGCTGTGTCCTGCTGTTTAGGCGCCAGTAGAGCGGTATAGCGGCTGCTGTGTCTTGCTGTTTAAGCACCAGTAGAGCGGTGTAGCGGCTACTGTGTCTTGCTGTTTAAACGCCAGTAGAGCGGTATAGCGGCTGCTGTGTCTTGCTGTTTAAGTGCCAGTAGAGCGGTTTAGCGGCTGCTGTGCCTTGCTGTTTAAGCGCCAGTAGAGCGGTATAGCGGCTACTGTGTCTTGCTGTTTAAGCGCCAGTAGAGCGGTTTGGCCACCGCTGTGCCTTGCTGTTTTACGCCAGTACAGCGGTTTGGCCGCCGCTGTGTCTTGCTGTTTAAGCGCCAGTAGAGCGGTTTGGCCACTGCTGTGTCTTGCTGTTTAAGCGCCAGTAGAGCAGTTTGGCCACTACTGTGTCTTGCTTTTTAAGACATCCAATCACTTCGAACGCTTCAAACGAACGAGCTATTCGGGGCTTGGACCGCCCTTCTTTGAGACCTCAGTTACACAGAGTAACAAGCTTCCTGAGTAATAAAGAAGCAGGAGAGGTACTCGAGTGACTACTGGAATGGTGAACAAAATGATCGAGTCGACAGTGAATCCATGGATAACAAAGTTCGTTGATGATTTAAGATTAATCTGAAATGAACATAATCAGTTAACGGTTTTAATTTAAAAATAACCAACTTGGGATTTGGTTATTGATTCCACTCACGAAAATTATAACAGGAATACAAACTGTTGAAAAGTCGAGATGATATTTTTTATAGTTTTTTCGTTTACTATGTTTTTT
The DNA here is from genome assembly GCA_016164225.1 of Gammarus roeselii. NCBI lineage: Eukaryota > Metazoa > Arthropoda > Malacostraca > Amphipoda > Gammaridae > Gammarus > Gammarus roeselii. The sequence goes on along the minus strand of SDVV010017237.1, from coordinate 12,612 downwards.
TCACTAGTACAGCATAATATTAAAAAATATTTCAATCGTTTCAAAACTATTAGACAAATCATATTAAAATTAGAGTCACCGATATTATTGGAAAAAAAATAACCTGAGTCAGCAAATACAAGGGTTGGGCAGGGCATCTAGGTTTTTCAATGAAAATTATAAATCTTCACAGGAGTCACTTAGCAGCTGATCATTGGTCAGGTCAGGATACACAAAAATTAGAGGGATTTAATTTTCAACGGTCATTTTTTCTACCTTTTACCCTTTCACAAGCAACACCGAATAGACATACAATGAAGAGACATTCGAAGGGAAGACTCGGCAAGATGAGACATACAATGAATGGACATGCAAGAAGACGGCATCAAGTAATGAGAAACATAATGATGGAGGAATCCGTTGAGAGGTGGAAAGAAGAGACTTCCAATATCAATTCTAGGACTGTGACTTCCACCAACTTGTATTCTTATAAGATTCTGTTAGTTAATCATTTCCGATGGGACCAATGTCGGATCGTCCCCGATAATGGGAACGTGTGTGATGAGAGCAGATGCGTAGAAACTGTTCACATAAGACAAGCAGGTACTAAGGTGACTGTCTAGTAAGATTCGAGAGATCACTTGGTGACAGAACAATTACATTTGTCGAGTAAGCTCGTGTCCTCAGCAGGAAAAAGAGCAAAATTCCAAGAACTGAGTCCTCACAGATGGTACAGCCAGGAACCAAACTCATTTATGAGTCACACCATTTCATAATGAGAGGTTCGGGAGCCCTGACTCATTGATGAGTTAGACCCTTTCATAATGGGAGGTTCGGGAGCCCTGACTCATTAATGAGTCAGACCCTTTCATGATGGGAGGTCCGGGAGCCCTGACTCATTAATGAATCCCACCCTTTCATAATGAGAGGTCCGGGAGCCCTGACTCATTAATGAGTCAGACCCTTTCATAAGGGGATGTTCGGTAGGCCTGACTCATTGATGAGTTTCGGGAGGTAGGGGGCCAAGAGTCCGGTATGAGTCGTTCGCTCGGAAAGAACCCTTCCCAGAATCGCAATAGTGTTTCCAAGGCTCTCGCGTGTAATTATTTAAGTGGATTGAAGTCGAGGCAGCATAACGGAGCTCTGCCGACGTATTTTTATTTAAATGGTAGGGAATGACATGCGTCATGTCTGATGTTTGTTATGGATATAATATTGCCTAACCGCAACTTTTTAGCAGATTGCAAATTATGATCGATCTAAAAGCATGGTTCTTGTGATCAAGGAAATTAAATTTCAATGTATAACAGAGACCATTATTAGAAAGTCCTTTTGCAGGTTTTTATCACCAATTCAAACACACTGGATGTTGAATCCATTCACGGTCGAGGCGCATAGCGGACCATTTTCAACTTCTTTCTCTATGACCCGACAGGGTTATTTCTCCTACTAAATTCTTCGGCCAAGTCTCTCTGTCGACAACTTCTCTGCTGCGGATTGTTTAGCTCAACTGAATGTCGCACTCGGAAAAATGTAAGAAAAATGGGTGGTCGTGAATTATAGGCAGATACAGATACTAACGGCAGGCCAAATTCTCAAAAAATGGGTGGCCGACCGCAAAACGCAGCTCACACTCCTCTCGCGAACTCAAACACATTTCAAGCCTGAGCCCTTCTGCTCTAAAAGGACCGGCCTGGGTCCAACAACAAACATTTTGGGTCAGGTGTGGTTCCCCTGCTGCGTCATGATAACCGGTCCATCCATCATATATACACGTCCATCCCATTTCTCACCGAACCGTCTCGTTCACGTCAAGAAACTGCCCTAACGTCTTGAAACGTCAACGAGCCATCAAATCACCCGTTCATTCTCTTCACTCGCCCATCCAATACACGCCTTCTCGTTACCTCAACACTGATGGATCGCATCCATAGAACCTCCCTTTACGCCATCCATCCGTCCAAGCTTATGTCTACCTCTACGCATACGCTCACTCACTTTCGTCCACACACCTGAGCATATCCCGCGCAAAAACAGGCGAACAGCAGCCAATCAGCCTAAGTACTGGAAAGGAGAATAGCAGCGTCTTCAGTCACGAAAGAAAGCAAAGCACACGATAAAACAGAAACTTTGCATGACGACATAGCAAAAAATGAATACAAAATCAGCAGAAGAGATCTAAAGAGGGTCCAGAAACGTGAGAAAAAGGATTATGAAAATGAAATTGCCGCCCATGCCAAAACTAATTTGAAAGAATTTTTTAGTTAGATTTCGAGTACAAAAATTCAAGATCTGTTATTGGTCCGCTCGAGAACGATGTTGGTGAACGAGAAACGGACGACACTAAAATGGATGTCTTACTTAATGAATACTTTTGTTTTGTTTTTACGTCAGATAATCAGGATAATCCTAATCCTGATGATATCATTGCGGAAAGACGAATTGAAGCCCTCAGCACAGTGAACTTTTCGCCCGATGAAGTTATTAAATATATAGATAAACTGAAAGTCAAAAAATCTCCAGGTCCAGACCAAGTTCATCCCAGAATTCTGAAAGAGACTAGGAACGAAATCGCCGAACATTTATCAAACATTTTAACCCAATCTCTCACAAATGGCACCTGCCCCACTAAATGGAAAGAAGCCAATGATACCCCAAGTTTTAAAAAATGGGATAAAAAGAGTCCCGGCAATTACCGTCCAATTAGTCTCACCTCAGTCATTGACAAATTGATGGAAAGTTTTATAACAGATAAAATTACAGAATTTTTAGAATCAAACAAACTGATTGGCGACTCTCAGCATGGCTTTAGACACAACCGTTCCTGTCTTACGAACCTGCTACTTCTTCCTAAGAATATAATAGAAATCCACGACACGAAATCTCCAATCGATATCATATACCTTGACTTTCAAAAGGCATTTGATAAAGTCCCCAACAAGCGCTTAGTTAGTAAATTGCACAGCATCGGTATTCGAGGCGAGCTTAACAACTGGATAAAATGCTGGCTTACGGACAGACGGCAGCGAGTTGTACTTAACGGAGCTCCCTCCCCCTGGGGTAATGTCACAAGCGGCGTGCCTCAAGGATCCGTGTTAGGTCCAGTTCTCTTTACAATATTCATTAACGATCTTGATTGCAACGTACTCTCAAACATTAGCAAGTATGCAGACGACACTACGATAGGAGGAAGAGTAAAAACTGAACTAGAGTGTCAGCAGATCCAATTAGACCTAAACCGTATTGTTGATTGGTCAGGAAATTGGCCAATGAAATTTAACTTAGACAAATGTGAAGTTATGCACATAGGTCCTTATAACCTCGAACACGAATATTCAATGTCCGGAAAAAAATCATACCTGTCACCGAAGAGAGAGATTTAGGTGTCATCATAAGTAATGACTTAAAAAGTAGCAAGCAATGTAACGATGACGCCAAGAAAGGCAACAAAATGCTAGGTGTGATGTTACGCACTATCTCTTACAAAAACAAAGACAATATCTTCAAGTTATACAATGCATTTGTTAGACCGCTTCTCGAGTATTCCGTTCAATTGTGGTCTTTGTATCTAAGAAAAGACGTTATTAAATTAGAGAGTGTTCAACGCAGAGCTGCCAAACTCATCCCTTCGCTGCGGAATAAATCATATGAAGACAGGCTACGTGAACTCAATCTTTATTCGCTAGAGAAACGTGGAGTCAGAGGCGACATGATTGAAGTGTGGAAGATTATGAAGGGTAAAGAAACCGACGACTGAGCGAGCCTTTTCACTCTAGATACGAACGAAGTGACTAGGAACAATGGATACAAAATCGTTGGGAAACGTTTCTCACTCGACATCACGTGCAATTTCTTCACGTATAGAGTTGTCGAAGAATGGAACAAACTTCCAGAGGAGGTTGTAAACAGCAATACAATCAAAACGTTCAAGGGTCACGGTAAGTTCTACATAAATCGCCGATAAACCGTTAAAACGTTCATTTTCTTGATCTTATATGAACAGAAATGGCACATGAAGCTTTCTTAGACGTTCTACTTCAGAACTTGCTATCTTGCTATCAGAAAACAACCTAGTTTGAGCCAATATTCATGTTGTTATCTTTTTACACGTGTAAACACTTGTAAACACACCTACGTTCACTAATCTCTTATCATCCATTCTCACCATGAGTCCAAACCACCTTAAAAAATATGAATAAACTCAGTCCTCCAGCTTCCTCACCATCCTCGTTCTAATTCGAACAACGTCATCATTGCTCACATCACTTCTCGTCACTACAGACAACTCTCACAAACATTTCATATCGAAAACATTCAACATTCTTCTCTCTTCCGCTTTCGCCGTCTACGTCTCAGCCCCGAAGAGCACAGTTCGGACAACTTCACCCTCACACAAATCTCTCTCTCTCACGCCTTATACCCCCAAAGTTCTTCGGGTCATCACACTATTCAGTGCATTCAAAACTTTAGATCCTTATTCCACATCGTAATTCCACCCCGGCTTCCACTTCTCCAGTCTGCTCCACATCATAGCCCAGGAACTTAAGTCAATAAGCTTTCTTCTAAAACTCTCCATTTATGCGGACACTGGCTTTGCTCGCATCGATGCTCCTCGAACATCTCATTAGTTTACTTTACCCGCATTAACTCACATCTTCCTCCTCCCACCCACTCTACCAAAATTCAATACTAGCCTACACAACTTCTCCAAATCTGCCACCAGTGCCGTATCATACACGAACAGCAATTGACTCAATTGTCTACTCTGTCCATTTACTCCGAACAACTCTCAGCCTTGATCCAATGTACTCGCGGTCCAAGCAGGAGAGTTCACAGAGACTTATTATTATTGATAAACTCATTTACCTCCATCTTCTGGAAATGGATGTTCAATTTTTATATAAAACAAATGAACATCATTATTGTATATGTACACTATTTGAATTAGCAAAACTAACGTTGAAATTTAATTTATCACAGCTTATCTCTAGTGGGCCGCCGGTTCGTTTTTCAATGAGCTAAATGTAATTTACAATATTTTCTTGAATGATCTAACAGACTCGTATTCCGGCGACGCAGGATCGAATCTTGGCGAGGACTGAAGTTTTAGCAATGATGATTTCACTGTCCACAGACAAAGTCTATTTTGAGGTCAGAATCACGAATACATGGCGTTGGGAAATCACTGATACATTGTGTTGAAAAATTGTGAATACCAGGTGTGGGGAAATCACGAATACATGAGTTGGGAAATCACGAATTAATGCGGTTTGGGAAATGACGAATACATGGGGTTATTAAATCCCGAAAACATGGAGTTGTGAAATCAAGATTTGCTAACATATTGTAAAGAGAGTTCTGGAACATTGCTCTATAACAAAGGGATGAAGTAGTGTGTTATTCACTGACGTAATACTGACGTAATTCTGGCGTAATTACTGTAGTATTCACTGACGTAATACTGAAGTAATACTGACGTAATTAGTGTGGTATTCACGGACGTAATACTGACGTAATTATTGTGGTATTCACTGACGTATTACTGACGTAATACTGGCGTAATTAGCGTGGTATTCACTGACGTAATACACATCCAAAAGATGTTTGCATTCATGCAAACAAGGTAGAAATACTGATTGAAATATCACGCCGCATATGCAGTCGTAAAAATATGTTCCCACTTCTGAAAACCACATAAACATCAAGATTATCTGAATATAACAATATAACATGACCTTGTTCAAAGCGACGGATGAGCACTGAGTGCGTGACCATCTCGACTAACTATGAACCCAATTTTATTATTGAATTTGGTCAACAATAACGCAAGGCGTCATTATGCGGTAGGTATCTCATGGGCATATTGTTTACAAGAATTTTATCAATGCGCCTCAATTGTAAAATAAAGTGGTAGTTATATTATTAATAATAATTTCAAACAAATTTCAAATAATTTTTCAAATCTAAACTCATACTAGCCCTGATGGAAACGGTCGTTATTTGAAGAAGGGCTACAACGTCCATAATTGCATATACAATAGTAAATGATCCAGCTTGGGCATACATACACATACACATATGCATACATGTACACACCCATATAGACACATATGTGCACATTATTACTTACAGATACATTCACATACATATACCCGTATGCATACATACGTATACATATACACATATATTACACATATTTACACATGTATGCAAATATATTTATTTGCATATACATTTCTACATATGTAAACATATATACATGAATACATGTATACGTTCATGCGAATACATATATAGATATACATAATATACACATACATTATACGTATATTATACACTGAATTTCCAAACTTCATGACCGGTCGGAAATGATTACGTGATTGATAATCAGAAAAGTGCAATAGTAGAATACAAAAGTCGGAATAATATATTATATGCTAAGGAAGATAAAGCACAATGTCAGCTTATAAAACAACAATTGCAACATCCAAGATGATAGGGCAGTTAGTAGAAATAATACAACGAAATGTATTTACATCGAGTTTACCTCTGCGAAGGCTGAAAGCTGCATATCGGTCCTCGAAGAGACGGTGCACGCATTTTGTTTATAATACACGATAGACACATCAACACCTATGGTTATTGGCCAAGACAATTGTGACGATTAGCAACTTAGACAACATATGTAACTTCAGACTAGGAACAATTAGATGGTGGTTCGTGATGAAGTTTTAAAGTGATATTTTCGGGCAGTGACGTCTGAGCACCGGTGAACATGGAACGCCTAACCTAATCTAGTCTTCAACATATTACCCTTTTCTGACCACTCCATCCATATAAGTATTGAACAGCCAGGAAGACAACGCAACCACGTCTCTGTCTAACGTTGGAATCAAACACTAACCTTTCTCCCTAACCCGACATATGCTCTTTTGCCAACGTGGAAACTCTGGATCGCTCTGAACCAATTTCCGCCTTTGCCATACCAGCGCAACAACGTCACCAGCGCCCCCCTGTCGATCCTATCGTAGGGTCGACAGGGAGTCCCAGAACATATAATTCCCCATCTCAAGGCCAATCCCGAACAACTCATGCAACCCACACAATAAACTTATACCTCCAAGTCACTGCATTCAGGACTCGTATTCTTACGACGCGGAATCGAATCCTTCAGAGGACTGCAGTTTTTCCAATGATAAAAGCAATGTTCATTTGCATGAGTTCCCCTACGAAATTTTTGGGTTTTTCTCTCCAATAGAGACCTTACTTGTAGTTTTCTTGATGATCAGAATTTCGACTAGTAGTCGATGTATAAAATTGTCTTTTGTTAGAGGCGCACGGCTTGTCTCCGATTTATATCGTCTGACACACAAGAAGTATACATTTGTAAACTGCCATTTTAAAATAATCATACTTCTATCTTTGGCCAGGACATTTTTCTACTGCATTTAGTGGCCTATCAAAGAGTATCGTGTAGCTCTGATATCACCGATGTTGTCTTTTTGATCCTTTCCACTCTGTTACGGTGATCTGCTTCTCCATGTGTCACTTCATTCAGCAAGTTAGTCCCACCAGGACCGGCACTCCCATCTGTCAGCCCTGTTGAGCTTCTCACGCTATCTTTCCTGTGGTAACTTCTACAAACTTAGATGCTCTGAGCAGCAGCGGCTGCTGAAGTTTGTGCTTACGCTTGAAGGTTTGGGTGGTAAAATAAAAAGCTTGGTTCTATGGGGACGTCTCAATACGTTCCTACGTCTGCACAACCTGCATTGAAATTGTACTTAGTTTCGGAGTTGCACTACACCCTGGTAGTGCGCATACGTGCCTAAAATTGCTCAACCCTCTGGTAGTGGTAGTGGGCATACGTGGCTAAAATTTTACTACACACGGGAATTATGCATACTTAGCAAAAATTGCACTACACCCAAGTAGTCCACATATGTGCCTAAAATCTGACGACACCCAGGTAGTGCGCATACGTGCATAATATGTGCGCCAGAACCTTGCAAGTAATTGTTGATCTTGAGAGTGCTCTTCGTAAAGATGACGCTTCAAGAATTTATGATTTCAATTTTATTTATTTGCCTTGAGAACAGCTCACGTAAGCGTGAGCTGTTCTGAAGACAATATGCGCTCTTTAGATAAACTCAACATTAACGTGTAGCTATGGTTGGGGAATAAGTTTATCTCTACAGCCCCCCAAACCTTTGGACATTGTTGGAGGACATTCTCTATTCTCCATTTTTCAATATGTAGATACAGATGAAAAGGTTACGTTGGACTATTGATTTACAGATAAATACCAAAGTAAGAAAAGCCACAGACATTTACTTAGTCATGACAATTCACTGATTCAACTGACATTTAATAAAAACTGAGAGTAGAAAATGTCCGACATGCGTTTGTGAATTACATTACTCACACATTGTTTGTCAAACGAAAATATGCATTTTGAAACTAACTGCATAGTTAGCATGACATCATACATATGCACAGGAAGAAACATTTCAATGAGTCATATTGAATGGGTATAATAATTGAACGAGTTTCAACATGAACATGAAACTGGAAGAAATAGATTGAAAGTATCCAAAAAAATAAACTGCTGAATCACGACTAGTTTACACGGTAAATTGCATAGCGGAAGCAAATAACAATCCAAGAATTTCTGCAGGTACAAGTTCAAACAGGTACAATTTTAGTTTGCGTTTGAAGGTAGCAATACTGCTTCTTGCCCTTGACCTGTGTCATGACGACACCGAGCGTCAGCTTATTTTATTTGAACCGCTTTCAACTGTGAACAAATTGATTATTCCTTTTAGTATCAGCATCATTAAGATTTTTGTCGGTCGAATAAAGTGTAGTATCATCTGCTAAAAGTACAAAGGATAATATATCGCAAGTGTTTACAATGTAAGGCCCAAGGATCGACCCTTGCGGTACTCCTATATTACCGTACTGACAGATGATGGTTGTTTATTCCAATTCACTAGGTGTTTTCTATCGAGAAGATAACTTTTTGCCCAACTCTTGTCAATAACTTTATAATGCTGTAATTTAGCGCCAAAATCTCATGATTCACTCAACCGAAGGCTTTGCTAAGGTCCAGAAAAAGTTGCCACAGTGACTTTCCCGCTATCAAACCCATCAACAACGTCTCCAGTAAATTTTAATAGAGCCTGGAAGCCAGGTTGAGTTTGGCTAAGTAGGTTATTTGAGACAAAGTGTGTATATAGTCCAGCATACAATAATTTTTCAAAAACTTTTCTCATGACAGGTAGGACTGATATTGGGCGACACTTTTTTATGTCAGTTATGCTTTTTTTTTATAGATTGGACTAATTTTAGTGATTTGAGAGCATCAGTAAAAATTTCTTGCATGAGTTGCTTATTGATAAGCTGGGTCAAGGGAACTACTATAGTCCCAGATAAAGCTTTAATTAATTTGGTTGGGATGTTATCCCAGCCAGTGCTGCAACGGCTTTTTAAACCAATAATGATCACTTATACTACGTTTGAGCTTACTTGATCTTATTCTGGACAACATTATACAGAATGCCAATTAATCTGTAGTAGTTTAAATTAAGATTGGCTTCTAAATTCATCTGAATTGACGGGGAAGCGTGAATGTTCCTCTTAAATGCATAACTGTGATCATGTATAGGTCCATATAGTTTGTAATTGCTGCATAGCTCGACATTTCATTAAGCTGTAATACATACCACACATGATATTAGGTTCAACTTGAGGTGATTTTCATCTTTCTGCTTCCTTCTTTATCTGAATCGATCTACTTACTGACGGAACTCTATTCACCCCCTCCTCAGTGTCCCCCCCGGCCCTTCCAACCAGATGCCCTCCGACCCATCGGCATGTTTGCATCACGATGCAATCCTCAAGACTGGTGAGTGGCCACGCAGAAATATTAATCGGGTCAGAAAATCATCGTCATCGACAGTTGGTCGCCAGTATTGATTGGAACGAATGATTTGCCGACACAATTTGACAAGTACTGTAATGCAAATGCTGGACAGATTAGGTGCACAGTTGTTCACAGAGATTGACATTGACGACTGATAAGATTTTCATTCGGCACTATGCATGAACAACAGCGAAAGAAACTTCTTGAATGATACAAGGCTCATCAATAGTTTCAAGTATTTTTTTTTTCCAAAATATTTGTAAGCGTGGAGAGAACGGGGTTCTTTAAAGGGTTCAGAATTTTGTTCATATATTATACCATCAAAAAGAATCATAATATGTGTAAACAGACATTGGGAAATTGCGGTTTACTGTTTATTTATTCGACGTCGATTGTTCGTCACCTAAACCCATTCCCAAAGACGGAACGTCAACTCAAGATTCTACCAATGATGAACATGTTGACGAGGAGAAACTCTGCCTTACGACACGTAAATACACCGACGCGGAAATCCTCGGGTTGGCAGCCCAACAAGAAACCGAGTACATTAGATGCAAGTGCCACGTTTTGGGCTCGCTAGTTCCTAATAAATCCCCATTCTAGCCTTATTAACATCCATTAGGGCAGTATCTTGAAGGAACTCTTTTTCGGTTTGGCAACTACAGTAGCATTAAGAAGTATACGGTATTATTTTACCAGGATTCATTGCTTGTTATTTAGGCTTCATTTATACTTGGTCGCCCACGGATCACTTTCGGATGAGCTCAGAACAAGCGCTCCTTGGACTATAGACGATGACTAAAAATTGAAACGAATTTTGTCGCTTTCATCCGAGAAGACAGGAAACTTCGGAAACAGCTGTCTGAGAAATGCCAACGACAATCAGAATCATGCACTTTGTTGTAACAAGAATGTTCTCTAGAATTGTTGTAGAAAGCATCGAATAAAACACCGCTTATTGTTTATCGCCACCCCCCAATTATTCAAATTGGTTGAGGACTTGGCCGCTGGTTCCTCCTTCTTGACGCTAACGCCGCCGCTAAAAGATGAAAAAAGTGGTTAGAATTTATTATTTTCCCAAGCTGTTGATCTTCATAAACGGTATTATGTTATATTTAACATGGTATAAGATTTTTTTGTTAATTGGTCATAATTGCTGTGTGATTAGTGACGGCTTGGCACCGCGACGACGGTTCGACCACTAAATGGAAGTAGAGGTAATGTATCGCAGGAACAATAAAGGACGACGGTTCGACCACTAAATGGAAGTAAAGGTAATGTATCGCAGGAACAATAAAGGAATATGCCAATATTTAACGCTGGTGTTGAAGCTACAACAAAGAAACGATTTCTAAATAAAACTTGGTTTGATTGACTCCAAATTGAATTTGTGTGCTTCTCCAAAGTGGATTCAAATCCATAAGCTTAATAACATATCATAATCCAAATAACTGTATCTGTATCATAGACCCTAAAAAATCGAATGTGTTTCTTTATGGAACATTTATTTCTCATATTGTGTACACAGAATCGACTCTTTATTGAGTCATGGCATTGATTATGGACACTTGTAAATGGATGAAGCAATTCGTGATCATCATCTTCCATACTGGCTGAAAATTACATATTCCTAATCACCTGGGCGTTCACACTTCGCAGTTATGTAGCCCTCTGTGCCATTGATTAGACGGTCACAAACTATTTGTGAAAATTTAGTTATGTAGAAGGCAATAACCAGCAGACTTTTCCCTCGAAATCGTTCCCACACAGAAGTATATAATACGACACATTATCCGACGTATTATACGACACATTATAAGACACATTATACGACATATTATACGACAGATTATACGACGCATTATACGACACATTATACGACGCATTATACGACACACTATACGACACGTTATATGACACATTACCAACACTACAGCCGCAAATTGTATAATGAAATTATACTGGATGCAGTCATTAATACTAAATCAAATATGTTCCTAGTGCATTGTGTGACGGAAGTTGAATCACTGTAAGCCATCGCATCACATCTAAGAAGAGGTCTACAAGGTCCTTTAGCAGATGAAGTCTGTCAACAGCCTTCATAAACAGTTACCAACACAAGTTCATGTCTCGGCCCCAATTAGTGTCATGACGCCCTAATGCAGGGTAAATAGTTCGTTTTAATTAGGAGGGGCTGGAGAGAGTGGTTGCGCCCATGCTAAGCGCTGACTGTGACCTGACTTAGAGGAGATGAGGATGTAGCTGTGGTGTAGACGTGATGCTAAGCGCTGACTGTGACCTGACTAAGAGGAGATGAGGATGTAGCTGTGGTGGTGACGTGATGCTAAGAGCTGACTGTGACCTGACTCAGAGGAGATGAGGATGTAGCTGTGGTGGTGACGTGATGCTAAGCGCTAACTGTGACCTAACTTAGAGGAGATGAGGATGTAGCTGTGGTGGTGACGTGATGCTAAGCGCTAACTGTGACCTGACTTAGAGGAGATGAGGATGTAGCTGTGGTGGTGAAGTGAAGCTAAGCGCTATCTGTGGCCTGACTTTCAGGAGATGAGGATGTAGCTGTGGTGGTGACGTGATGCTGAGCGCTGACTGTGACCTGACTTAGAGGAGATGAGGATGTAGTTGTGGTGGTGACGCGATGCTAAGCGCTGACTGTGACCTAACTTAGAGGAGATGAGGATGTAGCTGTGGTG
>SDVV010017236.1:0-14037 GCA_016164225.1 Gammarus roeselii | reverse complement strand
ATATTTCTAGATATGCATATACACAGATGTGGGCAGAAGAGCGCAGAGAAATTATGTCTACGAACGATGCCCAAACTCTTTGATAATTTTTCTTAAAGCGAAGCAGCATCACAAGGAAACTGAGTCATCATATCAGGCCACCGAGTCCATCATATAACCAAGCAGACATCGCAGCACTCCACCGAGTCCATCATATAACCAGGCAGACATCGCAGCACTCCACCGAGTCCATCATATAACCAAGTAAACATCGCAACACTCCACCGGGTCCATCGTATACCCAAGCAGACATCGCAGCACTCCACCGAGTCCATCATATAACCAAGCAGACATCGCAGCACTCCACCGAGTCCATCATATAACCAAGCAGTCATTGCAGCACTCTACCGAGTCCATCATATAACCAAGCAGACATCGCAGCACTCCACCGAGTCCATCATATAACCAAGCAGACATCGCTGCACTCCACCGAGTCCATCATATAACCAAGCAGACATCGCTGCGAAGACAGAGCAGAACACCTGCAATCTGAGAAGCCGGCTCTAACTTAAATTAATGTTCGCTTTTTCCCCGTTTTTTTCCTCATATTCTATGTACTGATTCATCATAAATAGGACTGTCTATTTCCATCTGCTCTTAACTTTGCTTTTCTTCCCCTAATGACCACCTAAAAATGTATGAAAAATTTCATTGAACTTAGTAAGTTCTAATAGACGTATCGGCTTCCATTCACCCTTTCCAGTATAAGACATATCGGCTTCCATTCACCCTTGCCAGTATAAAACCCATCTTCACGAGCCTCAAATTTTCATCGTATTAAAGAATGAAGCAATCCACTCTATTGTATTTCACAGAACACGTTTTAATAACAACTTGTTGTCAAAATACAAACCGTAATATCGAAGAAAATCACCAATATCATGGGGATAGTTTCAAGAAAACAATTATGTTTGTGGATTTGCAGGGCTAAAATATCTCTCAATGAAATCGACCGTACAATGTACAATAAAAAGTGCAAAAACGCATTGAAATTTTAAATTTGATTTCAAAATCTCTCACAAAATCATTAAAGTAAAATGCCTCGTCTCATTTGAAGAGTTATGTCACATATTTCACAGGCTTCTTCATTCACAGGCTTCTTCTTCAACAGGCTTTCTCATTCACAGGCTTCCTATTTTACAGGCTCCCCTATCCACAGGCTTCTCTATTTCCAGGTTGCCTCATTCACAGGCTTTCCCATCCACTTTCTTCCCATTTTTTTTTGTCTGTTCAGAAAAAATCAAAAGTTAATAAGCAATCGAAAGTTATTTTCATTAAAAAAATCTTAGATCACTCGTAAGTAATCAGTATTTTTCCTCGTCACCTTTGACGTCATATACTGAAAGAATTTTGAAATTTGTCTGAAGGACTTATATGAATACCGATTGTGAACAAACATGTTAAATGAAGACAATGATCACATTAGTATTCCCGATAGTGAACAAGCATGTTACATAAGGACAATGATCACATCATTAATCCCGACAGTGAACCGGCAACTCACATAAGGACAATGATCACATCATTAATCCCGATAGTGAACCGGCAAGTCGCATAAGGACAATGATCACATCATTAATCCCGATAGTGAACCGGCAAGTCACATGGCCTCACTAACCTGCACTAACCTGCTGCGACATCATTTACCTTGACTTTCAATAGGCTTTTGACAAAGTTCCTCACAAACGCTTGGTTAGTAAATTGCACAACATCGGCATTCCAGGTGAACTCAATAACTGGATAAAATGCTGGCTCACGGACAGACGGCAGCGAATCGTACTTAATGGAGCTTCCTCCTATTGGGATAAAGTTGCCAGCGGCGTGCCTCAAGGATCTGTGTTAGGTCCAGTTCTCTTCGTAATATTCATCAGCGATCTCGACAGCAACGTACTCTCAAAAATTACTAAGTTTGCAGACGATACCAAGCTAGGAGTAAAAGTGCAAACCAAAATTGAGTGTGAGCAGATCCAATCAGACTTGAACAAAATTGTTGAATGGTCAGAAAAGTGGCAAATGAAATTCAATATCGACAAGTGTAAAGTTATGCACATTGGTCACCAAAACCCTAAACACGAATATTCAAAGTCCGGAAACAAACTGATACCCGTCACCGAAGAGAGAGATCTAGGCGTCATAATTAGTTACGACTTGAAAAGCACCAAGCAATGTAACGATGCAGCCAAAAAAGGCAATAAAATGTTAGGCATGATATCAAGCACAATCTCGTACAATAGCAGAAATAGTATTCGTAAGTTATACACTGCCTTTGTTAGACCGCACCTTGAGTATTCCGTTCAATTTTGGTCGCCATACCTCAAAAAATACATTATTAAATTAGAGAAGGTCCAACGTAGAGCTACCAAACTAAACCCTTCGCTGCGCAATAAATCGTACGAAGAGAGACTACGCTAACTCAACCTTCATTCGCTAGAGAAACGTAGAGTCAGAGGTGACATGATCGAAGTGTGGAAGATTATTTCACTTTAAATGCAAACGGAGAGACCAGGAATAATGGATTCAAAATTGTTGGCAAGCATTTTACACTCGATATCACGTGTAATTTCTTTACGCATAGGGTTGTCGAAGATTGGAACAGACTTCCCGAGGAAGTTGTGAACAGCGATACAATCGAAACTTTTAAGTCACGGCTCGATAAATTCTACCAAAATCGCCGCTAAATAGCTCTCATCTATAGCACTTTCACCAATATATCAATGAAAAATGGTGTTCGGCATTGACACCCAGGCGGTTAAATTAGTGCCAAGCACTGGCACTAGCACGGTAAATAAGGTGCCCGGCATTGGTACCCGGTTGTTATTCGGTGTCCGAGGAATGAAACTGTACAATCTCAGATCAACACCGTGGGTGTTGATCTGGTCGGTGGCTTATCTTCAGGTGCTGATTTGAGTTGTTTCGAGAATCATTGTTAAATGTTATTTCCTTCAACAAACTTTTCCTTTCTTGATCTATTAAAACAGAAAATACACTGACACAAGATGCTATCTTAGACGTTCTACTTCAGAACTTACCTTCTTACTATCAAAAGGCAACCCAGTTTGGGCCGAAAGACCTGTGTTGTCTTCATACACTTGTAAACATAAGGACAATGATCACATCATTAATCCCGATGGTGAACCGGCAAGTTACAAAAGGACAATGATCACATCATTAATCCCGATGGTGAACCGGCAAATAACACAAGGACAATGATCACATCATTAATCCCGATGGTGAACCGGCAAGTTACATAAGGACAATGATCACATCATTAATCCTGATAGTGTACAGGCGAGTTATATAAGGGCAATGATTTTATCATTAATCCCGATGGTGAACCGGCAAGTAACACAAGGACAATGATCACATCATTAATCCCGATGGTGAACCGGCAAATAACACAAGGACAATGATCACATCATTAATCCCGATGGTGAACCGGCAAGTTACATAAGGACAATGATCACATCATTAATTGAACAATATGATAAGCAGGTCGCTTTACCAAAACTCACGTGAAATCGATCTGCCGACATAATAATACTAGGACTTGTACACAGTACTGTTTACGCTTGAATTCTTAATGTTCTGCAGCATGTTCACAAGATCGAAACCCAATCCGACTCACAATCTTGCGATGAAGTTGTAGAATGACAACATGTCAATACTGATAATTCCGTTTTGTTCATTTCGTCTTCTTCATCTCTTTCGAAAATTCTCTCCCCTCCTTTTCATTTCTATTTCCCCATCCCCTTCCTCTAAATACGAAACGAGCTCGACAGAAGTGTCTCGCTGGTCAAGTTTAAATATAGAAAGCAATTTCGACACTTCAGGATAATTTGGTCGTTGACACACAGATCTTATCTTGATAGGTACACAATCCAATACTGTTAGTTTGAAACTTCAGCTGAAACATCAGAAAACAGACAAAAATTAAAACAATACTAAATGATTAATTGGACAAAAGCAGTTAGGCTTGCCATACACTGTCATATTTTCCATCAGGATCTGCACTCCTCCGCACGCTCTAGTCTACGGACGTCACATCGAAGAGTTCATTTGCTGTCGGCTGTATTTTATATCTGCCATAAATACAAGCTACAATTTGAGGAATAGTTCCTTCCGACATCTTTCTTTATCAATCGTTGGAACGCACTCACGACTTGCGTGTCGTCTCCAAGTCTGACATTATCCTTGGCCGAACTAGTGCAGACCGTCGGTGTTCATTTTTTTTTTCGTCTGATAAAACCGATTTTATCTTTGAATACCTTTCGTTGTTAACAATCACTGCCGGGATGTATTCAGTGTTTTATCTTTGAATACCATTAGTTGTTTAACAAACACTGCCGGTATGTATTCAGTGTTTTATCTTTGAATACCATTAGAAGTTAACAATCCCTGCCGTTATGTATTCAGTGTTTTATCTTTGAATACCATTAGTTGTTTAACAAACACTGCCGGTATGTATTCAGTGTTTTATCTTTGAATACCATTAGTTGTTAACAATCACTGCCGGTATGTATACAGTGTTTTATCTGTGGAAACCATTAGTTGTTAACAATCACTGCCGTTATGTATTCAGCGTTTTATCTTTGAATACCATTAGTTATTTAACAAACACTGCCGGTATGTATTCAGTGTTTTATCTTTGAATACTATTAGTTGTCATCAATCACTGCCGTTATGTATTCAGTGTTTTATCTTTGAATACCATTAGTTGTTTAACAAACACTGCCGGTATGTATTCAGTGTTTTATCTTTGAATACCATTAGTTGTTATCAATCACTGCCGTTATGTATTCAGTGTTTTATCTTTGAATACCATTAGTTGTTAACAATCACTGCCGGTATGTATTCAGTGTTTTATCTTTGAATACCATTAGTTGTTAACAATCACTGCCGTTATGTATTCAGTGTTTTATCTTTGAATACCATTAGTTGTTAACAAACACTGCCGGTATGTATTCAGTGTTTTATCTTTGAATACCATTAGTTGTTAACAAACACTGCCGGTATGTATTCAGTGTTTTATCTTTGAATACCATTAGTTGTTAACAATCACTGTCAGTATGTATTCAGTGTTTTATCTTTGAATACCATTAGTTGTTAACAATCACTGCCAGTATTTATTCAGTGTTTTATCTTTGAATACCATTAGTTGTTAACAATCACTGCCGTTATGTATTCAGTGTTTTATCTTTGAATACCTTTAGTAGTTAACAATCACTGCCGCTATGTATTCAGTGTTTTATCCTTAAATACCATTAGTTGTTTAACAATCACTGCCAGTATGTATTCAGTGTTTAAGCTTTGAATACCATTAGTTGTTAACAATCACTGCCGTTATGTATTCAGTGTTTTATCTTTGAATACCATTAGTTGTTAACAATCACTGCCGGTGTGTCTTCAATGTGTTCTATTTGCAGATCCATTACGCATAAATGAAACTAAATACATCAAGTTTGAAAAGCAATTCAGACATGCAATAAATAACACAATTCGCAGAAAGTCATGATCGGATAAGCAAACAAAATTGACTTAGATGCCCTTACTTTTTTTTGCTTTCAGAATAAATCAGTGGACCACCAGGCCGATAAAACACATCAGCGTGCACTGTCACTACGACATTATCTTGGCCTCATTTATGCAACGATGGATGCCTATGCTAGGTGGTGGTAGTGGGGGTGGGGAAGGGGGAGGTGGGGAGTCTGAGTGTAGGGGGGAAGCGGTTGTGCCAAAATTTCGAGAGAAATAAAAAAAGTTTGGAAATCAGGCAAGGGAGTGCAGAAGTGGGAGACCGGAAGGGGGTGGTGGGAAAGATGAAAACAGCCGTTGGTTGTTGGTGAGTGGTGGTGTACAGGAGAGGTGGGCTGTGTACTTTGAAGAGTTTAATGAGGAGGATGTCAAAGAGGAGTGGTGGTACACGGATGACGGTTTTGTGCGTAAGAATAGTTGCGGACATTAATAAGTAAGAGGTGTAATTAGGTCTATAGAGGTGATGAAAGCTAAATACGACCCTGGTGTTGCCTGCGTTGCGACTGAGTGCCTAAAGATGTGCGGCGTAATGGTAACGAAATGGATGGTGAGGCTACGCAATCTGTGAGGCTACGCAATCCGTGTTTTGTGTCGGGCATGGTGTCAGTTGAGGGGGGCAGTGCTTGCATTGTTCCACTGTGTAAAGGAAAAGGAGATAACAATTCATGTAGCGACTCAAAAGGTATTAGTTTGTTGTGTGTAGAGGGTAAGTTGTACGGCAGAGTGCCATCAAGAGGATTGGAGACAGTATGGATGGTACGATGGACGAGGGATAGTGTGGCTTAAATACTGATATTAAGTGTAGACAGTATGACTGGTACGATGAACGAGGAATAGTGTGCCTTTGAGAGAGATATTAAGTGTAGACAGTAAGGATGGTACGATGGACTAGGAATAGTGTGGCTTTAAGAGCGATATTAAGTGTAGACAGTAAGGATGGTACGATGGACAAGGAATAGTGCGGTTTTAAGAGCGATATTAGGTGTAGACAGTATGGATGGTACGATGGGCGAGGAATAGTGTGGCTTTAAGAGTGATATTAAGTGTAGACAGTAAGGATGGTACGATGGACTAGGAATAGTGTGTCTTTAAGAGCGATAATAAGTGTAAACAGTAAGGATGGTACGATGGACGAGGAAAGTGCGGCTTTAAGAGCGATATTAAGTGTTGACAGTAAGTATGGTACGATGGACGAGGAATAGTGTGGCTTTTAGAGTGATATTAAGTGTAGACAGTAAGGATGGGACGATGGACGAGGAATAGTGTGGCTTTATGAGTGATAAGAAGTGTAGACAGTAACGATGGTACGATGGACGTGGAATAGTGGGCTTTAAGAGCTATATTAAGTCTAGACAGAAAGGATGGTACGATGGACGAGGAATAATCTGGCTTTAAGAGCGATATTATGTGTAGATAGTAAGGATGGTACGATGAACGAGAAATAATGTGGCTTTAAGGGTGGTATTAAGTGTAGACAGTAAAGATGGTACGATGGACGAAGAATAGCGGGGCTTCAAGAGTGCTATTAAGTGTAGACAGCAAGGATGGTACGATGGACGAGGAATAGTGTGGCTTTAAGAGTGATATTAAGAGTGCAGACAGTAAGGATGGTACGACGGGCGAGGAATAGTGTGGCTAAAAGAGTAATATTATGAGTGCAGAATGAAAGGCTGGTACGATGGACGAGGAATAGTGGGGCTTTAAGAGCGATATTAAGTGTGCAGACAGTAAGGATGGCACGATGGACGAAGAATAGTATTGCTTTAAGAGTGATATTAAGTGTAGACAGTAAGGATGGCACGATGGACGAAGAATAGTGTGGCTTTAAGAGTGATATTAAGAGTAGACAGTAAGGATGGCACGATGGGCGAGGAATAGTGATGCTTTAAGAGTGATATTATGTGTAGACAGTACGGATGGCACGATGGATGAAGAATAGTGTGGCTTTAAGAGTGATATTAAGAGTAGACAGTAAGGATGGCACGATGGGATATGGGAGATGATCATACAAGAAGTCTAATGGGTATTCAGAGACAGACGATTGACGCAGGGCCACTCATCATGTTTTACTAATCCACCCATTTTTCAGATCGACATGTTTATGATAGTTTAATCAGACGCAAATATGGTGGTGTCGTCAGTAAAGTGTACAAAATTTAGCAAGTTGGCAACAATAGACATACCATTCATGTATAATGGAAACAAGAAAGGGCCACATCTGACAGGATCGATATGCTACTCCATATATCGCAACAGACTGAGTGCGCTGTGACAAATAGGAGCGGAACCACGTATTCACAGAACCCCGGATCCCGAGGTCCATCTTGCTTAACAGAATTTGGTGCTTGGCAGTGTCAAAAGTCTTATTCAAATCAAGGAAAATTGCATTATAACATTCCTTGTCATTCAGTGAAATGTACGCTGCATTTGTCTAGAAATTCCAAGATTGCATCAGAGGTACTCGATTTTGGCGGGAACCCACATTGGTGCAGCTCGACGAGTTCTCGCTGTCCAGAAATGGCGAAACCACAGAATACATCAGTTATTTGATAATTTTAGAATAAACGGGATGAACAAAAATAGGTTGTTAGAATTGGGACACTTTGTGACCCCGGATTTGTGTACAGGAACAACATTTGATGATTTTGAACAATAGGGAAACGCAGAGCTTGGCAGAGAAGCATTAAACAGTGTAGCTATTACTATACAGAGAACAACAGCAGGGGTAAACAGTGAAAGCTGTCGGGCCCGGCTGCTGACACTTATCTCCAACCTCTTTCCTGACACGAAGTGTGTTGTGAAGTTTTACCCGGGCTCTTTAGGGCTACGGGGCTAACATTTGATATGTATGCAAATGTTTGAGAGGAGTGTGAGGAGCGTCTTCCCTGTGTTTATCATGTTCAACTCAAGACTCCAGAGTAATTTATTTATAGGATAAGAGAGGTTTTATCTCTAACTATTTTCCCCAAATGAATGACTAGAACAATCTTTATCAAATTAATCCAACTTCCATTTTTTATTGAACAGTCTTTCACTTTTTTTGTCAGTTAGCGACTCGAACAGCTCGTTAAACTGTACGGGAAGGCTTATAGTCCCAGCTACGAGTGCTCTCGATAGAGTGAAAAAAAACAACCGGCGTCCCATAACTTGAGCCCAATGGGTCTCGGTGAGTCTACAACCGGACGCTAATGTTCACGATATGACCATCAACTTGAAATAAGCGAACCTCATTCAAGAGAATCACGTTTGCTCATTCCATTTTGAAATAAGCGAACATCATCCTGGAAGGAAAAGTTGTAGTTAATTAAAAAAAATCATCGTGTTTTGTGTTTGCCTGTCGACCCGTTACAATCTATAATAAGTAACTAGAAACACGAAAACTAGGATGCCGGAGTAGAATTTTAGATGATTTCGAGGAACAGCCAATTAATAGTTGTATCATGGATACCAGGCAATAGGCCATGGGGCTTCCTGACGGCGCAGAAAATATACAGTCTACCTAACGGCTCAGAAATATACAGGATTCCCGGCAACTCAGAAAAAAATCTTTAGGCTTCCTGGCGGGTCAAAAAATATAATTTATAGACTTCAAACATGAGTCGTATTACCGATAGTCAACAAACGGAGTAGGACAATTCCTTGACAATCTCAATCGGAAAATTCAAATTATGAATCATGATAAGACGTATCTCACTTTAGCAAAGGAACATTGCTTCTATGAAGATATACAGGAGGCAGGGACGGGAATTGGACGGGAAAAATAAATATACATAATCTATGATGTATTTTTATATTATGAGTTTGTGCAGTTGAACAGTCCTTACCTGTAAGGAATAATCTTCCTAAGATTCGATCTGAGCATTTGTGGCAAGTGCTGCGCACTGCCCCCATTCATTGAAATGGAGTCGCGAGGTTTTATAATCGAGTTTATAGATTGGATTAATTTATACAGTACGTCGCATGGTAAGCATAGATAGCAATTAGATGTGTGGGGTACATAGATTATTTGAGAGAAATCTTCAAATATGTGTCACAATACACTTTTGATGTCTGGTGACTTTTCGACTCTGGAAAGGGGTTAGGAATTAATGCCTATGTGGTGTGTATACTATAGTCATTGTACAAGCATTTATTGTCGTGCACGAGTTGGTCATCGGATTCTATTGCTATGCACACACGAAAACAATAATCTAAATGAGATGGGCATGCATTTTGTCGGTAGCTGGAACCGAATGGAGGAATATAGTAGAAAAAAGCCAACTTATGTTTTCGTTTCACGTCGAATTTTAATTTAAAGATTTGAACTACTTAAAATTTATTGAGGTACAATTAATGAAATGGTGAAAAATAACATGCATCTCACAATTCACAAATAATGTGTACCATGTCAGCGTTATCGGTAGTTGCTCTGAAAACAATATTTGCTACTTCAATACAGTTACTAATAATTAATGAATAATGGTAGTGAATAAATTTACATTTCCATCCCATCAATCGATGGATATAGTTAGAAGACACTTTCTATTCTACTGTTCAATATGCCAAGGTAGAATAAACGTTACATCGAGTTATTACTTTCTATACAAATAAGAAAGATAGGCTAGGCAAACCAACATTTGAGTAATCATGACAATATACTTCTTACTCTGACCTCTCATAAAAAAACTGATCAAAAAAATGTATTAAGTTGGATTGTAATTAACATTTACTCATGAAATGTTCATCATACGAATCACAAATATTATAACTAATTACATAGCTAACTACAGGTTACATATGTGCTGGACAAATAACATTTCAATGGGCTATCAAAATGAGCTGGCAATGTGACGGGCTCCCACATTAAAGAGATAAGATGAAATGTGACTATAACATGAAACAAGGAAAAACACAGTGTAGGGGAAATGAAGGACATGGTAAATAGCATAAAAAAATACTGTTCAAAATTTCTGCGCGTACAAGTTCAAACTAGTATAATTTTAGCTTCCGTTTGAAGGTGCCTACACTGCTGCTCGGTTATATATCTGTAGCAATCGAATTCTGAGTTTTAGCTGCTCTATTTAAAAAGAGAGGTGGTGTTGTGTTGATGGGATACGGTGGATTTGCCAATCCGTTTTGTCACGAAAATTTTACATTTGGTTCTTGCTTGCGAGATAATCATTATCAATGTAAATTAAGTGATAGAAAGCTTGGATAATATGCCACAGTGGGAGAATATTCAATGGACAAACGACAGGCAACGGGGGTAACGCTTGCTAGCAAGTGCAAGGGTTCTAATGATACACTTTTGACTTTGAAAGATAGGTCTTTGGTTTGTTTTGTAAGTAGAAGCCTACACGTTTTTACAGTAAGTCAGAGAGGGTTGAATGAAGCAATAGTACACAATACTTGCAGCAGAAGTTGTTAGACAATTTCGAATTTGTCAAAGATTCCGAGATAGCTTCCCGGCGACAGAAGAGACCCGATTTTTCCTGTTAAGTCTTCGTCTACTGTTGCACCAGGAAACTTAGTTTCTGACTACATTTGAAATTGGTTGTTCTATCAATGAAATTTGAGTGTTGTCGATTCCTAGCGACAACTGATGAGATGTGAACCGGTTGAAAATATGAACTAATTGATTATTCAGGTTTGTAATAGTTGCAGTATCTTCAGCAAAAAAGACAGAGGACAACCTGTCGCTAGTGTTTACGATGTCAATCGTGTAGATAAGGAAAAGCTTTGGTCCAAGGATCGACACTTGCGGTACTCCTATATTAAGTGAAATGCATGACGAATGATGATGGTTACATCCAACTCACCTGCTTTTTTTTCTATCAGAGGCTATTTTTTATCCAAGTTTTGTCAATGGAAGAATAATGCCGTCATTGCGACAACAAAATTCCATTGTTAACACAATGGAAAGTTTCATTGTTAACACAATGGAAAGCTTTGCTGAGGTCCATGAAAATTACAACAGAGACTGTCGATAATCGAACTCGTCAGAATTGGAATAAAGCAAGCTCTGTTTCCCTGAAAGCTTGCAAACCATATTTATATTGGCTTAGATGAATTTTTGATACAAAGTAAGCATATAATCTAGCTACAAAACTTTTCCAAAACTTTGCCATGAAAGGCAGGTCTGATATTGGGCGATAATTTCATAGGTCAGTTCTACTTTTGTAATTGGATATTGGACTAATTTGAGCGATTTTGAATGCATCTGGAAAAAATCCCTGCTGAAGTCACTTATCTATGAGTTGGGTCATGGTTGTAACAACAATCTCAGAGATATCTTCATTTCATTCTATGGAATGTTATCCCAGCCAGTGTTGCTGCAGATTTTCAAACCATTTATGATTGCTTTTGAAACCATTTGTGAAGGCAATGACCTCGTCATCAATAGTGATTGAATCAAAATACCCCGGGTAATTTTTTCGTAGAAGGTTAGTGATGATTTTTCAGATTTTTTTGCTATTGCCTTGATAGATATCGATCAGATTTCGTATGTGCTTTCACGGGCAATCGTAGTTAGTTCAGTTGAAACCTATTTTGTAGTTCTTTTATTTTTGAGGGGATACCTTTTGAATCGACGGTAATTTTATTTATTCATTTGGAAGCCCAGTGGCATAAATGAACTCCTAGCTTGTTTGTGGTGGTTGTATCTCAAACTGCTCTACTGGGAGACTATGGAACTTTGTAAATGCATTTTTGAGTTGTGCATATTAAATCATAACAGTCGAGTCGTATGTTCTCAGCGTCTTTAAAATTTTGGAAATTACTGTAGTCAATTTTTTAATTTGGATAGTGATGGGATCGTGTACCCACTTATCAATCCACTGGTAATGTACACGATGTATCATTGTGGGAGAGTGCTATGCTTACAGGCTACACATCTGTGAAGCTAACCGTTTCATTTGCAAATGCAATGAGCGTACAATATATCTACCTGGCTATCAGAGAAGGCAGCAGTTCAGCTAGCAAAATAAATACGTCGATTGAAAATAAAGTCTCAATATATTTTTGTAATGATATCCCACACCTTAACTGAGATGTGCTACATGTTTCTCCGCCATTTGGTCTCTCAACATAAGTCATTGTAACACCAGTTTCTACTTGGCAGTTATTTTGCTGACGGAAAGGTAGGCATCGGCAGATGAAGCATCTTATTAAACGCCGGCGTCCATCCTATCTAAGGGGTGTTGACGCTGTCTCCTGTTCAGCAGCCTATAGGGCAGTTCACGGGGGCATCACGTGACATGTACAATATGTGTTTGGCGTACGATTGTCACAGAACACAATTTGAAAGTATTTTGTCAATTGAAAATAAAACATGATATTTTCACTCAATTGGTCGTGAATAGACGCTTTTGGAGATTATAAAATCAAGACTTTAAAATTACAAACCCCTCTGTTGATGCTGAAGAAGAACGCTTTGACGTTATTTTCCGTGAATCGATCAATGCAGAAACATTAAATTAACGCTAAATAAACGTTAAGTTTCGAGTTTGCTCAGAAAACGTTGAAATAAATTCCAAAAATACGTTAATGGACCATTGTTCCCCATTATTGTCTTATAGTATGCAAACTTGTACGTCACAATTCGAATAGTCTCCCATGCGGATTACATAGTGTTTAGTTTGAAATGGATCTTGGAGGTTTGTGCAATGAAAAACCATTAACCGGATAAACCAGGATAATGGTTTTTCTGATAGAAGTATCATTAAGGGATTACCGACATTTTGTCGATACACCATGGGTTTGAGCGATACCGTTAACAATACAACCACTTCTGCCATTTGCTCAAAAATGGTTACCGCAATATAAAGACAGGACGTCAAGAACTTAACATTAAATTGACAGGTCCTATAGAGCCACATAATACGGAAAGAAACAGACGACTCGACTGGCCTTTTGCAACAGGAATACTTTTTCCACTCATCGCACAGGGAAAGTTCTCGTATCATAATATGCTGTTCTTGATAAGTCGACTTGTGTTTAGTTAAGTAACTGTTCCTTATTTTATGATGAAATACAGTTTCTAGAATTTACCTTGGCATTGCCGTGACACTTCCAACGGGTTTGTGTTATTTTGGCGAGATCTAATTACCTGGAACGCTTCTTCTGTAAAGTTATTACACTACTCTATGCACAGACAATATTTCATATTTACAGACAGTTTTGAATAATGCCCTTTATTCATAGGTAAAAAATCCATGAAGGGTGGAAGAAATGTTGCTGGAGTCAATATAGCCACATTTGACGTGGCGCAATGGTGTTTGGAATACAATATCACATTGAATCACATTGGACCAAGATATATTGATTATAATTAATATTTTATAACAAGCAATAAATTCTGATTAAACGCAACAGTGGCGTGACCCCTGCTCACGTTTAAATATTTCATACGTTTTTGATATACATTTATAATGAAATATATATATATATACTTATATATTTAAATATATACATATATATATATAGATA
>SDVV010017235.1:0-14039 GCA_016164225.1 Gammarus roeselii | reverse complement strand
AGAGTTGATATAAAGGCGATGAAAGCTTAGATCAGTAGAGTTGATATAAAGGCGATGAAAGCTAAGATCAGTAGAGTTGATATAAAGGCGATGAAAGCTAAGATCAGTAGAGTCGATATAAAGGCGATGAACGCTTAGATCAGTAGAGTTGATATAAAGGCGATGAAAGCTTAGATCAGTAGAGTTGATATAAAGGCGATGAAAGCGGTGCTCCAACCGGGACAATTTGACCAGAAGTTCTCAGGGTGATGCAATGGCAGGGACTCCAGAACACGACCATGACCCCAGTTATTCGATCTGTGTTGCAGCTCATGCCATATCTTCTCAAGATCATGCCAAGTATTGAAGTATTGTGTTATTGTGTTGAAGCTCTGCCCACAGCTTCTCAAGATCATGCCAAGTATTGAAGTATTGTGTTATTGTGTTGAAGCTCTGCCCACAGCTTCTCAAGATCATGCCAAGTATTGAAGTATTGTGTTATTGTGTTGAAGCTCTGCCCACAGCTTCTCAAGATCATGCCAAGTATTGAAGTATTGTGTTATTGTGTTGAAGCTCTGCCCACAGCTTCTCAAGATCATGCCAAGTATTGAAGTATTGTGTTATTGTGTTGAAGCTCTGCCCACAGCTTCTCAAGATCATGCCAAGTATTGAAGTATTGTGTTATTGTGTTGAAGCTCTGCCCACAGCTTCTCAAGATCATGCCAAGTATTGAAGTATTGTGTTATTGTGTTGAAGCTCTGCCCACAGCTTCTCAAGATCATGCCAAGTATTGAAGTATTGTGTTATTGTGTTGAAGCTCTGCCCACAGCTTCTCAAGATCATGCCAAGTATTGAAGTATTGTGTTATTGTGTTGAAGCTCTGCCCACAGCTTCTCAAGATCATGCCAAGTATTGAAGTATTGTGTTATTGTGTTGAAGCTCTGCCCACAGCTTCTCAAGATCATGCCAAGTATTGAAGTATTGTATTGTCGTGTTGAAGCTCTGCCCACAGCTTCTCAAGATCATGCTAAGTAGGGAAGTATTATAGATATCATGAACAGGATGCAGATAATAAATAACTTATTTCCGCTTTCGAAAATTTAGAAAATGTGCATATACCTAATATTTGATCAGTTTACTTATTAAATGAACAACACCGTTTAATAACTGTTTGACCACGATGTCAAACATCCCTTATTATATATTTTTTTGTAATTACTCAGCCTAAATGAGAGAAGGGGATTTTTCTGCGCACCCTCTTTTTAATTTCGGTCCTTATTGTACATACAACCTCTTGCAGATGTCATGGATACCAGCCAGTATCGAGCGCGATAGTGCATCTAAACTCATATACTAAATAGTTTGTCCGATGTTTCAGAGAAGATTTTTTGATGAAATAATGGAAAAAGTATTTAGATACTTTATTTGATCCGACACTGACCGTCTCTTCTCGGAACAAATTCAGGATCCCAGGATGGGCCGGCATCCTGTCCACTGAAGTCCTACAATGACGATTTGTCATCCCATCTCTTTCAGGGCACTTTTTCAAGCCAGTTTTTACCTGGAAATCCCGCATTCGGGCATCGTTCATTCCCGTCGCGAACTTGAATCCAATTTTTTTTTCGGGTGATTCCTGTCCAAGCATAAGACTTTTGACTGGACAATTTTTTTTGGAAGATTCGATCAGAATACCGTGATTAGCTGATGTACCTGGAAAGAGCCGGATTGTATTTCCAGGTGGAGAGGCCCATTCAAAGACCAAAAGAAATCTCGCTCTCTTATTTCAGGCCTTACTTGCAAACCCCACGCATCCGAACGAGTCCTTGTGTATTTCTTGACTCTGATGTAGCGCTTATATGGTGACCATGCATGCCCCACTAGACAAGAAGAATTGTCGAAAAGTGAACTTGGGGATACTAAATGACAGTCTATTTCAATAAAAAAATGAAGCATTTGAGATCAATGAGAATGAAGCGATAGTGCCGTAAGCCATGACTGCTTACCGAAGTGGAAAGAGGGTCAATTGATAGAATACCAAAACCTGTGGCCTATCGAATCGCACTACCCAGCCTATAATGCTCACGAATCCCACGACCGTTCCTTCAGCAGCACTGCACCACCCAGTGTGCTCAGATCATCGCTCGCCCATCAACATGAAGAGTGCATGAACAGTTTCGATTTGGTGTTGAGGGATGCCGTCTCTAGGGTGACCAATGTCCCCCATGGTGACAGATCTTGGAACCAGGCCACTTTGCCAGTTAGTCATGGAGGCCTCGGGTTCAGAAGAGCAGGAGATGTTGCCCTTCCAGCCTTTATCTCATCGATGCATTCTGTAAGTGACTTAGTCGAAGCCGTTCTTTCCGATGTGAACATCGTGGCTAACACAGAGGAGCTGCAGGGTGCCGTCGGGATGTGGAGGGAGAGAGGTGGTGATCCCCTTACCTTGGAGGGAAAGGACAAGAGTAAGCAGAAAGTATGGGACTTGCCTTTGGTAAAGGTTACACTGAACGGTTTGCTTGCTGTTGCGGATCAAACGACGAGAGCACGCCTCCTGGCTGTTTCGAGCAGAGAGAGTGGTCTCTGGATTCATGCTGTCCTTGTGGCATCATTGGGGACTCAACTAGATCCAGAGATACTGCGCATTGCCGCTGTTCTAAGGGGGGGGGGATCTAAAATCTGTCAACAGCATCCATGTCGTTGCGGTCAGAGAATGGACGAGATGGGACTGCATGGACTATCATGTAGGTACAGTGCCGGTCGCTTTCCCAGACACTCTGCGCTGAACGACATCGTCAAAAGATCTTTGCAGAGAGCGGGACTACCATCGGTGTTGGAACCTTTGGGTTTGGATAGAGGTGATGGCAAGAGGCCGGATGGCATCACAGTTTTCCCTTTCAAGAATGGTAAGAGTTTATGCTGGGAATGTACTTGTGTGGACACTTATGCGGCAACGCATTTGATAGGTTCTGCAATTTCAGCTGGTTCTGCATCTACAGAGGCAGAGACACGTAAGTGCAGGAAGTATGGCGCTTTGACCCGACAGTTCCAATTTGAGACAATAGCCTTAGAGACGACAGGGGTGTATAGCGAGTCAACTGCGCGAATTGTGAAGGAGATCGGACGTAGATTGGTGGAGGCAACTGGAGATTCACAAGAATTTCTATGGTTCCAGCAGCGGTTGGGTTTGGCCCTACAGAGAGGCAACGCATGCAGCATCCTATCAGCAGGTCTGGAGGCCGTCTGGGTGATCACATCGAGCCCCACACTTCGTTCCATAAGGGAATTAAAAAAAAAAAGCCTATAATGCTCACGAATCCCAGGACCGTTCATAAAGCAGCACTGCACTACCCAGTCTTCAATGCTCACGAATCCCACGCCCAGCAGGTGCGTTGGTCGCCAACTGCGCCGTTGGTCTCAAACTGCGTCGTCGGCTGAAAACTGCGACGCTGGCAGCAAACTGCAAGCACTGAAGCGCCAGTCCACTCTTACTCTCAGCGCGTTCCGTGACCGACATCCTCCTGCTACGAGCGGCCCTTGATTCCTTACTCCAAGCGTTACTTTCCCCCTCCTTTCATGTAATAATAATGTCGGTGGCAGCAGCCGCTAGAAAACATCAGTTTGTTTGCAAAGACTGGGATTTTATTACACAACCAGCGATGCACGACGTCCGTACTTACGCTTCTTGCACTCGCGGTTGATATAAAGCACGCTTCGCTCCGCAATTTGCTCTGAGAGGGAACCTTCTCGCGATCATTTATCTCAAGTTATCCAGCAGAAAGCGACGGACTAACGCATGTTCTCCCTCCTTGGATCTGGTTAATCGTGGCTGTCTGGATTGTCTTTCAGAGTACAATATTTAGTTTAAGAAGCGAGTGACCTGTGAAAATATTTATAGTTATGATGCAGATTCATGCGACCTATGGATACGATAAATTTTTTAGAACGATTGGAGATGCGTGTTTCAAGATAATCCCTCTTGAAGCAGACGGTTTGTGACGTCTTAAACCGTTTAGAAGAAGAAGAAAGAAGAACACAATGTTTGGATACGCTTCAAATCAAGAAAACCATGTGTTGACATAGATTGCAAAGTAAAAAGTAGGATTTTGTTTGTTTTGTATGTATTAGACGACAGAGCCTGTACGGGTCAGTCGGGTACCGGCCCTCGGAGGGCCATTCATCAATAAATACTGTGATAATTATTGCAGAAGTCCCTCTTCTAGACAAACATGGATGACCTATCGAATTTAACGATGACAACGAAGACCAAAGGAAGTAAATTATTTATCCAGTCACACTAATGAACTTTGTCAAACGAATGAATCCTGTCAACCGTTAGGGCTCAGTGGACAGTGTGGATTTTAACAATCAATCAATTGATGTCTGTCGATCGCATCGGCTTAGTCAAGGTCAGTCGTACGAGGCAGGCACAGACAGCATCTCCGGCCCAAGAAGGAACATTGATGATCGACCTCGGTCAACGGACAGTTAGCTGTTGCAATTTCTCTGATAGAATTTCTACGGTTTTATTTACCAAATCTTTATGTTTTTATTTGAAAAAAAATGAAATTAACCTCTCGTCTATGAGCAAAAGTTATAGTTTATAAAAGCCAATATATTTCCACCCCTTATGTCCTCAAACCTAAAAGCAACAATTTGTTGAACATGGTTGTTTTTTCTGAAAAAAACATCCAAATATTTCTCATTCCAGACATTGAGACCAATGCTGACATTGTTCCTGAGTCAACTTTCATCGGAAGAAGAAGTCCTCTGCAGGTAGTCCTTTTGATCATGCAAGCAACGGGCTTGCTACAGCGATACTAATGCAAAATAAAGTCACTTATTCTACGCCCTCCGCTCTTTGCTGGTATGAAAAAGTTTATCAGCGCCTGATTGAAATTTTCGTGCAGGGTATCCTTGAACGTGCAGGGTTTATGCTCTGCAGCTAAAGGTTAGAACAGATCTTTGATGTACCCTGACTGATGTCACACTGGGCCAGGGACCCCTGGTTGATGCAACACAGGGACATTATTTGTAAACTGGATACAAACATAGTGCCTGAAGTAGCCGTAGTGCAGACTAACGCAAAAGGGAAACGGACAAGGTGCTCGGTGTACCCGAACAACGTTTTTGCCGCTGCATCTATAAATATCGCTGTATACTCAGAATGGTGCGATACATGACAAAAAAAACGCCGAATATTATATTATAATGTTGTATCATATCCATTTTTCCAGCAGCGATATACACTAACCAACTTTAATATACATTATATTTTTTTCTTCATCACCCATGCGAAGACAAAAATCTTGTGCACTGAAGCTAGTATTATATTCCCTAATTGCGGGGATGATACGACGGCGGTGATGGTAGAGGATAACTGTAGCAAAATGCTCGTGATCAAAGATGGGGTGGCGAAAGTGGTGGACTGGGGCCTTGACTAGTGTAACAAGGTGTCTCGCTTAAATTAACGGGATAGGATCTTAAAGCCGTTACCAAAGCTCTTTTCAAAACAAATAATAAAATAACTTGTCTTACGAAACACCTTGCTCGGTAAATTAGTGAAGAAAATTCCTACTCCATAATGAACTTGGTTGATTTGTGGGAAATTGACGCAAAAAATTATTGAAACGACAAAGAGTTGATATATCCTTTAGCTATTGCTCTATAAACAGAGTTGTTAGGCCAACAAATGTTCGCGTCGTGAATGAACTACCATCACTACAGAAGCACGGAAAGTAAAGATATAAATTTAGGTTGAAAATTGTTGGTCCAGGAAAAGTCTGTTTCCATCAACCTATGTGAATTTATTATTAATTATGAAAACTGTACATTTCAGAAAGATATATCAGTATGAAGGTTGATTGCGAATATAAATGTTAATAATGTAAGCAAGATCTATACGCCTGATGCATTGCAGAAATGATTCCAATGTTCCTTTAACACGCAACGCCATCTATTGAGCCATCATCAAACAATTACCCTTTTGTGTTGACTATGACGTCACGACCTCATCGTGTGCAAAATCATCGGCTGGAGTGGATGCATGGTAGTGAAATATATGCTGTTACCATATTTGCATTTGAAAGGAGTTGTTGGCTCGAGCAAAAGACACGAATATGAAAGGTCGGTCCATGCACTGCAGGATGCAGGAGTTGATGCGATGCAAGATTTATGCGCATAACGCATTTAAGCAATTCATTGAAATACAGTGCACGGTGATAGCTTGTCATAAAAGTTTGATAGAAGAACATATTCACGAATAAAACACTAGAGGATTGTTCATCTTGCGAAAATCTTTAAAAAAATTAGAAAAAAAATCAGCCTATAGAAGTGTTTTTATGAGTTTTATGTCTCACGTTACGTGTCATTTTAGCGATATCGTCGGTGGCCAGGGTCTCTGTTGACACAGGTCAGAGGAGCATCTGATGCTTTCGGTCTCGCGCTCCCACCAGACGCTCATCTCCTATCAGAGCACCAATCACACGCCACTACACTCAATCCCGACCTCTATTGGCCTCACGACTAACTCATGTTGTTTCCTTTCCCTCTTTGTCGGGCCACTATCACGAACCCTCATGAATATACAAGTTTTTACCTTTTACCATTTATGTATGTTGCTCTTCCTGATCTGCTATTCACCGTCTGCAAAGATGGTTGCAAAACATTACTTTCTGTGATAGGAAACATTACTTTGTACCCATTCTATTATGTTTATGTTAACCTTATGGTTAGTTGAATGTTGTCCATAACAACGCTCTGAATTTCCCATCAACGAGATTGTTTATTATTCTACAATTCTTCTTTCATCATCCTTCATCTAATTCTATACAAGGTTTGCAAGCCTAGCATGTACCTCACACTTACGTTTACAATTCGTTAGATCATTTTAACTTACAAATCCCACGTCCATGTCTTTTCTTCTCTAAAGTCTTAGCATATGATAGTACCCATAGCATATATTGTGAATTATACTTTGTTCCTTGAAGTAGACGCGGCCGCCCACTAGAAAAGAGCTTGACTAACTCTTCTTGATCACTCGTCTCGCTAATCCGAATGGTGCGGCTGATGGTTGAGTTACACGTGTTTGACTTACGAATTGAAAACTCATTGCTAGACGATGGAT
This sequence comes from Gammarus roeselii, assembly GCA_016164225.1. Lineage (NCBI taxonomy): Eukaryota > Metazoa > Arthropoda > Malacostraca > Amphipoda > Gammaridae > Gammarus > Gammarus roeselii. The sequence goes on along the minus strand of SDVV010017235.1, from coordinate 6,937 downwards.
GGTTAATTAAGGATTCAATAATCAACCATATCCCAATTTTTACAATCGTACTTTTGTTCGCCCAACCACGTCGTAAATTCGTTCGTACGTGGAACACACATTTTTTCTTATGCTCTCTTTGAAGGTTAGTTTATGTATATCAATTGAAAATATAGAACCTATTCACATTTATTGACAAAATGGAAAATGAAGAAGAAGATGTACCATCTAAACGTAACATTTTTTTACCACCTCAACAGAGCTGAAGACATTTTTCTGTTACTTCCGGACAGGCCGAAATGTACTCGGTGAACAGAAAAAGAAGTTTTATTGCATTGATGATGAGCCTCGGAAATAAAATTACCAGAGTTTAACATGTTCGTAATATCAAAAAGTTTATCTTCGTCATAAATAATCATTGATTCTAAAACGTGAGCTGATAAACACTCAACATTTCCCACATTTGCTTGACAGTTGTAAAAGCGCGTATCATCGCACTCGCGTCCTAATGACCATAACTTGTCCAAAGCACAATCCAACTCATCATTAGAGAGAGGATATTTCAACCATAGGTCTTTGTGCTGGTATTGCATGATGGTGAAAGTATCGAAGCCCCATGACCCTCCTATGCCACTCTTTGCTGTGTGTATGTGAAGGTTCAGCCCCGAAACTTCGCTGACTAGACGGACCTACTGCATAGGCCAGGGTCAACAGCCCATGCCTGCTTGAAGAAGGGAACTTGCGCCGAAGCGGTCGTGGATACCATACTTGGAAAGGAGGGAGTGGAGGTTTGGGTGCTTTTGCAGGTGACCGGAGGAGTGCTAAATGCGTCCCTACCTGTAGGCCTTGGTCACGAATACTAATGAGTTGGAGTAGCTTTTGTGTAACCGGTGGGTGACCAGACTAGAAATGAGCCTTATTAAGTCTTGCTTCACTTAACCGCTAGTGGTTTACCTAATGGAAATGTGAGCTTCGTGAAAATAGTTTTTTTGACATGTTTCAGCTAGGGCTTGCTTGGATATTTTGTGATACAACATATTTCATTATATCTCACAGTGGCAGGGACAAACCCAAATCAGTAATTTCAAAGCCCACCATGGAATTGATAATAGAGATCATAAAATATATAAATTGAATACTTTTAGTGAACTGATTTTAAGTTCTCACAGACTACACTATGTCTCGTCAGTGTAGTATAACTACACAATGGCTAGTCAGTGTAGTATAACTACACAATGGCTCGTCAGTGTAGTATAACTACACAATGGCTCGTCAGTGTAGTATAACTACACAATGGCTCGTCAGTGTAGTATAACTACACAATGGCTCGTCAGTGTAGTATAACTACACAATGGCTCGTCAGTGTAGTATAACTACACAATGGCTCGTCAGTGTAGTATAACTACACAATGGCTCGTCAGTGTAGTATAACTACACAATGGCTCGTCAGTGTAGTATAACTACACAATGGCTCGTCAGTGTAGTATACCCATTTGGTTTAGAATGCGCGCTTTCGTTGAAAGTTTTCATTAGGAACATAGCAAAATGAATGTATCAAAATAAAACATGAAATATTAAATATAATGTCCATTTTCATGACCGTATAATCCCTGTTCGACAGGATGTGTCGAAAACACCTCATCCTGAAACCGGTCCTGAAGTGGCTAACAACAATTATGCTCATATGAACTATGGAATCGACCGAACGCTAAGATAATATCCATCACTTAGAAACAGTCTACATCACTTAAAAACAGACCCATCACTTAGGAACAGCCTTCATCACTTAGAAACAGCCTCCATCACTTAGAAACAGCCTGACCAGAAAACATCAGGAATACAATTGCAGATAATCCGATCAAAAACCGGAGATAACATCCTTCCACCCCCCCTCCCCTCCACATACACACTCTCCTGTAGTCCTTGTTCCGACTGTCACAACAACCAATCTCGTGGTATCCGTGAGCGCTTTCGGAAGTTGGCTATCAGTCCTCCAGGCTCACACGAAGCAGCTATGACGGGCTGCCACCTCGTATAGCAACAGGACATAAAACAAGCCGCCCTGCAATCGCGTCTGGGAACCCATACAGCCAGCTAGACGGCGATCTATGACTACAGGACGTAGATTGATGGATGCTGGTGTTGCAGATACATTTTCAGCATATTTTGCTCACCCATTCGTTGTAGAAATCGAACACAGCATCTAGATACTGTAGAGACCATACTTAGATACTGTGTGGTTCTTATCACCGCATGGCACGCTTAACCACAGGTTCAGATCGGGTACTGTTTTTGGTTTTTTGAGATCGTGTACTACTCATTTACATGAGTCACTGATCGTAGATGAATAAGTTAATTACTCGTCCATTAGAACCATTCTCAATATGCTATGGTAGCATGACAATGAAGAACAAAAAGTAAAGAGCCGTAAATTGCCATTTCATTATAAAGGACTTTAATAGGAACTTCTCCGATCGCGTTGTTGTAAGTTGAGGATATCATGGATTTCAACTTCGGATTCAGAATATCCATTAATTTTAATCATGATTTTTTTTATGAGTGTTTATGATTTAATTCTATCTCAATTACAACACTATAACATGTAAAAAAGGCTAAAAATATAATGACGCGCTCTAAGACGATAATAAATTCGTTAGCTCTATCACTGTACTGATGATCGAAACACCTATTAATGTTTTGAAAGCTATTTGATGAATCAGTTCATTGTATGTTACTATGATTATGACGGGAGCAATTTATCCCGCCTTTTATTTCGTAGTGCCGCTCAATTAAGAGTCAATTGCTCTGACATTGACTGTGAACTTGGCGAAACAAATAATCTCAGCGCCTGCTATAGGAGATATTAAGGTCGGGCGTGACACGTATAAACAACTCTGTTTGATTAATTAGGTAACTAATTGGTTAGGGTAGGAAGCGGAAGACTGATCTTACTGAATCTTTATGTCGGTAGGAATGTTATTAGATATACAATGAGTGCAGAGAGACTTCCATTTTTATCGTAAGATATCAAATTCAAAAGTCCATATTCACGGCGAAATAATTTTTAAAACTGTTTTCCTTTACAAGGTCATCTCTTTGAACAAAACATTCACGAGCTTAGCATTCTTTCTTAAAATGTTTAAAACTGTTGATTACCTCTAATTCTAAATTCTCTGATACCGCATCCGATGCCCAATCAAGGATTGATTTATCTGGGGGAAATAGCAATAATGGATTTTTTTTTATCCAATTCAGATATATAACCATGCAAATGGAGGCTCAATCCCCACCGTAATTATACACTGCAGACGATTCATCATCTGCAGTAGCGCACGATGACAACACAGACACACAGACCACCTTGCTCGCAGTAACAGATTGTTATAGGGTGCCGTACACAGACCACCTTGCTCGCAGTAACAGATTGTTATAGGGTGCCGTACACAGACCACCTTGCTCGCAGTAACAGATTGTTATAGGGTGCCGTACACAGACCACCTTGCTCGCAGTAACAGATTGTTATAGGGTGCCGTACACAGACCACCTTGCTCGCAGTAACAGATTGTTATAGGGTGCCGTACACAGACCACCTTGCTCGCAGTAACAGATTGTTATAGGGTGCCGTACACAGACCACCTTGCTCGCAGTAACAGATTGTTATAGGGTGCCGTACACAGACCACCTTGCTCGCAGTAACAGATTGTTATAGGGTGCCGTACACAGACCACCTTGCTCGCAGTAACAGATTGTTATAGGGTGCCGTACACAGACCACCTTGCTCGCAGTAACAGATTGTTATAGGGTGCCGTACACAGACCACCTTGCTCGCAGTAACAGATTGTTATAGGGTGCCGTACACAGACCACCTTGCTCGCAGTAACAGATTGTTATAGGGTGCCGTCATCATCATGTTGGCAGTCATTGGCTCACTTTGGAAACTCCTGACCGCTTGAGCACCTTCATTAGTACGGGCAGTGGCGCTTGCACGACGGCGGCGCGGCGAGGTCAGATGGGCTCTAAGGTCTGCTTGGGAATAGGGGGCCACAGAGGGCAGCTCGGGAAGGTGGGGTTGCGGGGCCTGTTTGGAAAAGGGGGCCTTTGGTGTCAGCTTGAAAATGAGGGAGGGGGAAGATCTGGGGGCAGCATGCGATGCAGGGGGCTCTGGGGCGGTTCGGAAAGAGGGAGGCTCTAAAGGCATCCTGCAAAATAGGGGCTTGAGGGTCTGCTTGGCAGAGAGGAAGAGAGGGGCTCGGCGTGCAGTAAATGAAGAAGGGTGTTGTGGTCCGTTTGAATTGAGGGAGGCTTTGTTGGTAGCTTGGAACAAGGAGGCCTCCAATCGCAGCCTGAGACGAAGGGGGCACTGGATGCAGATTAGAACGAGGGAGGCTAAGGGGCAGCTAAGGAAAGGAAAGAGGGAGCTTTGGGGGTACTTATGGAAGTGGGATGAGGGGGAGGGTTCTGGAGACTTCGGAGGCTTTGAGAGCAGCTTGGAAAGTGGTACTATCAGATGCACGCGGTGCATTGGAGTGTATTCTCTGGTATTCGCATATAAATTTCAGGGATTTTGAAGAAACTCTCAGTCCAAATCATACGATTGTGGCTGATATGTTCAAGCAGAAATATGAGTATACTTATTTCCACAATGTTGTTGTTGTTCAGTAGAAATTGGGTAGCGGCTTCCACGTTTTGTAGCAACACGATTAACAATAATTACATATTGAGACCCCTGTTTTCGTTAACAGATTTACGTTTTCTTCGGCGTAAACCTATCCTAAAGGAAGCAGGGTCGAAGAACACACAGCAATTGGTCTATGTGTATTTCCCTTGAGAGTTGAAGGCGTTCATCAATTGACCTGCCGACGTCCGCTAATCTTTGCCAGCCATGAACCTCGGGCCCATTCTAAAGGAGACTGAATCGGCCAACAACTACACTAAGTGGTCTATGAACATTATCCTCGACAATTTAAAAGTTTATGTGTAAACCCTTATTGTGACCAAAGCCCGCTGATTGCGATAAGTGTTTATTTAGTCTGAAATCAATTCAATTATGAGTTGTACGGTATTATTATTAGCATTATCAAATTGTCTGTTTCACTGATAGATATTTCTGCTGAAATACAGCCTTCCTGCTATAAGAACTTTCACGCGAAGAAACCCTTAGTTGACTAGTATGGCGGATGTCTTGTAACCCCTTTGGTTAGGTTAATAAAAAGTATTGCACAAAGGGCAGCGAATTTCCTAACACGCACCGTATATAATGACATGCTGAGGGATGCAAAAAATTAGATCCAATTTTTCCCTCTCATGATTTCTATTAGTTACATAATTTTTCATTTGTACTTAGATAAATGTCCACTAATTACCGTCAGTAGTTATTACCACCACGGAAATTCTCTACGTTCATGCAATTATCATATTTGATAAGTGGGAACTCCATGCATGCCATTTATACCGGCCTTTTTTTGTTTGAACACCATCGTTCCACGCGAATGAAGTGATGTAAGAAATGTGTGTGCACTATGGTCTGCCAAAACATTACAGGAACACAGCAGGTTTCTAGTTCAAGTAGAAATTTCATTAGATCGAAGACAGAGTTAGCTGCCTCTGCTTTATTCGAGCTTTATTTATTATATTCCATGGAATTACACTTCATTAAAGTCTTGTATATAATGTGTGGGAAAATTGGTGAGGCTTTCCCTGGTTCTTCTTCACCTATGCGGTGGTGCAGCAAGAGTCAAGATTATGATGCAAGGTCCTCACGCCAACATCCTGACTGAAAGATCTAGACTAGCAAGGTCCTCACCACCTATGCGGTGGTGCAGCAAGAGTCAAGATTATGATGCAAGGTCCTCACGCCAACATCCTGACTGAAAGATCTTGACTAGCAAGGTCCTCACGGCAAGATCCTGACGAGCAAGGTTCTGATGACAAGGTTCTGATGGCAAAATATTGACGGAATATTCTGACGGCAAGATTCTGACGGTAAGATATTGACGGCAAACTTTTGACGGAAAGGTTGTGAAAGCGACACATTGACTGGAAGATCTTAACGGCAAGACAGCGGGTCATGAAGGACTCTTATAACGATGTTAAGAGTTTGGGAATTGCAAGTCATGGGTGTTGTAATTGGGTCAGAAGTCTGTGTTGGCAACACTCTCCTCAAGATGAGATGAGATGGTTATCGTGGGAATCATCGCTCACGATCATTTTGGCCGTGTATTGGCGACAAAGTGCGATTTAACGATGATCGACTCCTCATTTTGAATGAACACCATTTGGCCGAGCATTACTAGTAGCATAATTGTGAGGCCAAAAAGTTGACGATCATTCAGTAGCTAGCGCGTAAATAATGGCACAATTCCATGAGCGTAGATTTACGGTGTGATTGATTTACAGTGTGACCCTCATAACATTAATTTCATCACCCAATTCTGATGTTGGGGTGGAATATTGCGCTTATCCCTTTATCGAATAACAGGACATGAGTAATTCCGAACAGTCCTGTACAACTTCGTCGAATAACAGTCCTGTACCTCTTCATAGAAGAACAAGTCAATAGGATGACACCGAACAGTCTTCGAAAGAAAATCTGCATTATTACAGGACACCCAAATTGAACGCTCCGCTACCATCGTTTGGTGCTGAACCATCGCAGCGTCCATATTATTCCCCTCTGCATACAATGCGATGTTTCCACTCGCTGTTAAACAGATGTTTCCACTCTGGAGGTAATACGATGTTACCCTCACTAGTTAAACTGATGTTTCCACTCTGGAGGTAATGCGATGTTACCCCTCACTAGTTAAACTGATGTTTCCACTCTGGAGGTAATGCGATGTTACCCCTCACTAGTTAAACTGATGTTTCCACTCTGGAGGTAATGCGATGTTACCCCTCACTAGTTAAACTGATGTTTCCACTCTGGAGGTAATGCGATGTTACCCCTCACTAGTTAAAC
>SDVV010017234.1:0-14039 GCA_016164225.1 Gammarus roeselii | reverse complement strand
ATATATGTATGTATGTAGGTACGCAATCTGCGACAAATTGGTAAAACAATAGAGCCAAGTGGAGAGGTTTGATATGAGTAAAGCTTAAATCAATGAAGAAATACTTAACATCGGTATGAAAACAAAAAAAAATCGTTCGCGGTTAGAATGGGTTAGGTAAGGTTAGGTTAGGATGGGTTAGGTTTACAGCCCCTACATCACAAACCTATTGTAAAAAAATGATAGACTGGATATAGTGAATGTTCGAATAAGTCATATATTCTGAATTGGAACAAAATCTAACAACCAAACCTGAATTAAACAATAAATTTATAACTGTACAAACTGCAAATGGTTAACAAATTTTTATAAATGTAAGACATGTGGGAAAATGCATCTAGTGAAGTCATAATTGAGATTTACATTTTACTAATGAACTATTTTAACATTAACACTCAACACATATCCGGTACTGATTCTCCAAGACAACTCAAAACAGTACCACAGATCCAACATCAGGAGGTAAAAATATACCAATATTTTGAACCACTTCATACAATTAAGCGAAATTATACCCAACACTACATAAAATTAGGATAGTTTATATCTACTACAGATATATTCCTATGATAACCGTTCAAAATCACACAACAACAGCAACTATAAAATAGCTAAAAAAGGTTCTCTACTCTACTCGAACTGACATTGAATAACTATGAAATACGGCGTATCCTGTCACACCCTAGAGAATATAATTTATACCAATATCACTCGTGATCTGGTTCATGAAAAATCGCATACAAACATAACTGCCATATCGAAAATATCTGACATTTAAAACAAACACTGAGTTTATGCAAAATAAAGTAATAATACTACGATGTCTGTTCAAATCTATAACAAAATTCTTGGCCCATAACTGGTGCTATGCCTCTATTAGGACAAAATCAAAGCCCACTGTGTCATAACAACGAACTCTACAATTCTTTATAAGGTCACTTCTCAGCAATCTACCACTGATATAACAAATTTAGAGGTAACACCCAGTCATGGTACAATACCTCAAACATACCATGCATCTGTTTAGTTCTCGTCATCTCTGAACAACGTCGAAGAAAGTCACATCCTGGACATAATCAAGAATCTTTACACAGGTGCAGTTGTCAAGAAATAGCCTGACATGAGTCTTAAAGAGTGTGGCATAAAAAATCTGGGCATCTGTTCACTGACGACCTAAGTAAATCACTACAACGATCAGCAGCTTGTCGCATGGTACCGACCCAGTATATACTGACATGGTGACGGCTTCGACCCTGTCTATGCCTACATGGTGCCGGCAACGGTCCCAGCACCGAGCCTGTAAGCGGCTGCATGGTGCCGGCTTCGACCCTGTAAATAGCTACATGGTGCCGGCAACGGTGTCGGCATCGACCTCTGAATATGCGTACACCAGTGTTTATGTGTGTACATGGTGTGTGATTATAAAAAAAAGATACGTAAAATATAATCATGTGGAGGAATTTGATTTGTATATTGCATAAAATATTGATCAAATACCAAACATAGCCTTCAAATTTGAATAAAATATGGGTGAGGTTTGTTAGGGTATGTATTAACGTATTTGGCAGTGTATAGCAACCATTTTGTATTCATCGATTTTTTTGTCAATGATGTCGTACATTGATTTATGAATCACTAATTATGTAGCTTGGGCGTTATTTATATTCCAGATTTTGTTGACTGCAGCCCTTACATCAAAGATATATAGTAAAATGTTATAGTGTATGTAGCGAATATTCGTTATAACACACGAAAGGGTAAGAAAAAAATCAAGTTAAGTAAACTCATATGATTACCCTATGTTAGATTATAAACAATATAACATGACATCAAACTAACCATCTCTTAAAACGAGCAATAAATCCAACAATACGACAAAATATCTTATTGTAATAGTAAAATGTTGAATACATATTGAAAAAATACGCGTAAATTCATTGCTAACGCTTTAACAGCCATAACAATCGATGGTATATGCCACAAGCTTACATAATCGTTTTGAACTCTACAGTCTATTAAGGAGCCATAACCTTACATTACGTGAAACTACACACACGCACACACTCATACACATATGCACAAATTACCCATACAACAAATATAATGAAGTAATTTTATTGAAAAATTGCAAGCCTTCAGTAAGTGTGCTTCATGTGATGGTCATTTTTTATCTTATGGGAAGGTGAAAAAGATGACTAATATGGTTTGGACGCTACCAACTTGTGCGATCCGATATACATAATTGAGAGTTACAATGAACGAATGGAGTAATTTTTACATTAAGAGTTTATACAAATCCGATAGACTAATTCTACAAGTCAACATAAACGGGACCCAGATCCAATATCAAGACGTAAAATATATCAATATTTTCTAACACTACAGCAAATTAGGCGAATGTATGCCTAATAATCATATATTCATATGATTTCCATGATTTATATTCTAGATTTTGTTGATTGCGGTCCCTACATCACACGTCCACAGTAAAAACGCTAGAGTGGTTATAGTTAATTCTCGAATGAGTCAGATATTCTGAATTTCGTCGAAATCTCATAGCAACTTCTGAACCAAGCCACTATTTTAACTGTACAAACTACAAATGGTTATAATATGTTTATAAAAGTAAGACATGTGGGAAAAAAAACATCTTTTAAAGGCATGCGGCCGAAATATATAATTGGGATCTACAATAAACTAATCGAGTATTGTAACATTAACACTCTATACAAATCCGGTAGACTAGTTCTCCAAGAAAACTCAAATCAGCACCACAGATCCAACATCAGGAGATAAAACATACCAATATTGAGTGCCGCTACATCCAATTAAGTGAATTTATACCCAACGCTACATCAAATTAGGAGAAGGTATACATAATAAAGTTATATTCCTATGATAACCGTTCAAAATCGTATACCAGCAAATAATATAGCTAAGTAAGTTCCTCTACTCTACCCTAACTGACGAAGATTAACTCTGATATGCAGCGTATCCTAACATACCCCAGATGATAAATCCTACACCATTATGGAAGGTATAGGTCGATCAATGTGTGATGCCGATATGCATTACCAATCTTGTAATTAATAAATAGAATAATCCTATATTTTACCTCTTAATGTGATCGGAAGCATGACGAAGATGGTATACTGACATATAAGCTACACCGAAAAAAAAATATCTGACAGTAAAACAAACACTGAGATCATGCATAATAATGTAATAATGCTGAAACATATTCTTAAACCTTACTGATGCTATGTCTCTAGTAGGACTAATCAAAGCCCACTGTGCCATAACAACGAACTCTACAATGTTTTATTAGGTCGCATTTCAGCAAGCTATCCCTGATATATAACAAATTTAGAGGCGATAGCCAGACATGGTACAACCCCTCAGACATACCATGCATCTGTTTAGTCCATCATCGCTGAACAGCAAGCCGCATACTGGACAAAACTAGAAATCCATACACCGGTACAGTTGTCAAGAATGGGCCTGACATGATTCATCATGAGTGTGGCCATAAAATCTGGGCTTCTAGCCACTGACGACCTAATTAAATCACTACAACGAGCAGCAGCTTGTCGCATAACCTCTCTAACAGACCCATGGAACTTAAGACCAACATCGACATAAACTTACAAAATCACTTTGAATTTGGACAAACTTCAATTGACCACCAGAGAGTGTAAACCGCCTCTATACCAGGACCAATCAATTCAGCAAATCGTCTTCTAAAACCATAAACTATACACTTGCTATGGTTTAATGATAAAATTCCACAATGATGTAGCACGGATTTACACCTCTTAAACATATATTCATATGATTACCATGAAAACAATCATACAACAATTATAAAATAACTACTACTACTACTCTGTCCTAATAAACCCTTAAAAATGTAATATACGAGGGTATTCGTCACAGTAAATCGGTCTACTTATGCAAATAAACATAAACGTCACGAGCTTTCACCTAGGGGACTCCTCTAAATCCTCCTAAACAATAAAGTTTGATGTTATTCCTACAATAAATATACAATAAATTAACAACAAGACCAAGCTAATAAAAATATAATCTTCAATAGATATATCAACCACGTCAATCTTTGTATCAAGACGTAAAAAATATACATAAAACACTACAGAAATACATCATATAACTAAATTACACCTGAAATAATGTTCTTCATTGCAGATACAAACGTAATATATCCTAATATTACTATAATTGTATAAAAATATCCAATACTTTGCATTAAAGATGAAAACTCTTCATAGAACACACAAAACTGAACGAAAAAATGCTAAAACGCTTGAGTTGAAATAAAATAACACGATCAATTCTCGAACGTATCCAAAACATACATTAAAAATCATTGATGTACGAGAAAAACAACTAGCATGTAACCTACCGAACAACTAACGTGAATAAGCTTACAAGACATGCGAGCAACATACATAACTGAAACCCACAAAATATGCTGTGGAATACTTCTACACGACTACGCTATGGTATTTACAAATCCGATGGAATTATTCCTCCTAAGGAGTCCGAAACAGGGTTAAATCATTTTTTCTTTAGCAAAAGTATCCACGGCTTATTCGTAATATAACGTGATACGTACCTAAAAACATAAAAATTATTCAATGAACAACCAAATATGCCTGAAATAAGGTGCTCCATGTAAGATGCAAACCTAATATAGCCTAAAATTCTTATAACTGTATGAAGTACCCATTCAAAAATTCCGAAAAGAATACCAATTCAGCATATATCAACCGATCATTACTGTGTATACATACCACAATATGATAACATGCAATAAATCCATATCGTTTGAGTAAGAACCAGCTACTCTCGCTGAGGGGGGCATCCAACCGATACTCGCGATACAAAAAATTGAGATGGGACTACTCGAACAGTCTACAGCCGCTTGAGAACTGTCCATTTGTAACATGCGGATACATGGTGTCACCGAGATATCAGGTTCAAAACTGGATAGGGCGTTATGGGGAATACAAATTCTCGTAACGAAGCTGCTGCATCAACCCAAAGTACAAACATCAACCTGTCAACTGCCTAACTAATATATCATACTATCCCCATACATATTATATTTGTATGAAATAAACATGTGGAAAACACAAAACGTTGCTTAAATTCAACCGTCAGGCTGGTACCAAACAGGGCCGAACGCTCGCTAAGGCTGCAACTCGAGCTGTATAACATACCTACCATACTTTTTCAGCAAACAATATGTGCAATATAATGATAAAACCAACAGAAGACACAAAATATCCCAATGTAACCGCTAAGAACCCACCAAGCAGCCACAGGATGAGTCAATTATACGTTAATTAGTTAGGAATATAAATATAATATACCTAGAAGTATATATAGAATTTTTCCAGACATAAATATATAATGATACAGACACTCAAAAACATAGAAATAATGGCAAATCAGCTATGGAAAATACTGATTAGATAAAGCACAGCTAAGAGCAGTCTCATCTGACGAAAATTCTGAAAGACATGAAACGTACATTCATACAATAAACAATAAAATATAATAAAACAATAATAAACAGTAGGAATATAAATGTATATAATCACAAAACCTTCCCAAATACATCCGAAAGCCGAGGGTCGAAAGCCCCATCCATCACCATGCGAGCCACCCGTCCGTTCACTGCGCTGGATATGTGTATATAAATACAATAAAACACAAATAAACAGTAAAAATATGAATATACATAACCACAAAATAATCCAAATACATTCTAAAGCTGGGAGGCAAAAGCCCTCCTCCCCCCCCCCTCCCTCCCTTGCTCACCGCGCGAAAACCGGTTCCGCCCACCCCCTTGCCCGCCAAAAAAACTCTATTTATTTCTATCTCTATCTATAATCTTTCACTAAGCCGCTTAGACGTACTTACATCTACTTGCATCATAATACGTAAGGTTAGCTCGGGGACATTTTCCAGTTACGTGATATAGTCTCAAACTGACAGTTTTCCTCCAGTCAATGCCAGATGTCAATATTTGAGTGTGCCAGATGTCATTATTTGAGCGTTGATCGTTTTCACAGAAAAAATATCATGATACATTTGAAAAGTAATTTCTTTGTTTAGGAGATATTAACGCTGAAAAATATGGTATCAATAATTACTCTTGAGAATAGGTGACTTGAGAAGTTTTCCCTTAATCGTAATCCTGCCCGGACAGGCTCTTTAAACTGACTGAGGCTAGACTGTGATACTGCGGATTGCTTAAAATAACTCTACTCGTCAATTTGGACTAACTTCGTAGCTGGTATATGATACATCGATAATAGCTATCTCTATTGTTATAATACCTACTAATATTGTGATAGTAGCTACCTCTATTGTTATAATACCTACCAATATTATGATAATAGCTACCTCTATTGGAATAATAGCTACCTCTATTATGATAATAGGTACCTCTATTGTGATAATACCTACCTCTATTATGATAATACCTACCTCTATTGTGATAATACCTAAATCTACTGTGATAATAGCAACCTTTATTGTGATAATACCTTCTTTTTTTTGTGATAATAGCTCCCTCTCATGTGATAATATCTACATCTACGGTGATAATGGCTACCTCTCTAGCGATAATAGCTCCCTCTTTTGAGATAATAACTACCTCTATTGTGATAATACCTACCTCTACTGTGATAATAGCTACCTCTATTGTAATAATAGCTACCTCTATTGTGCGTTTTTAAGGCATTTTCCTCCCTGCGACCACCATTGACCATTTATAAGGAACGCAGTGTAATTATGATCCAAAACAGCCTCTGGAAAATTATATACATAGCTGCAGTTGATCACCTCAGCCCATTTTACTTATACTTCCTGCCACTAACTGACGTAACCAAAGTTATACGACGTTATTCTAACGCATGTAACGTACGAGACACTGATGTGTTATAGTTCAACAGCATACAATGCACTGTTGTGTTATAGTTCAACAGCATACAAGACACTGGTGTGTTATAGTTCAACAGCATACAATGCACTGTTGTGTTATAGTTCAACAGCATACAAGACACTGTTGTGTTATAGTTCAACAGCATACATGACACTGTTGTGTTATAGTTCAACAGCATACAAGACACTGGTGTGTTATAGTTCAACAGCATACGAGACACTGTTGTCTTATAGTTCAACAGCATACAAGACACTGTTGTGTTATAGTTCAACAGCATACAAGACACTGTTGTGTTATAATTCAACAGCATACAAGACACTGTTGTGTTATAGTTCAACAGCATGCAAGACACTGTAGTCTTATAGTTCAACAGCATACAAGACACTGTTGTGTTATAGTTCAACAGCATACAAGACACTATTGTCTTATAGTTCAACAGCATACAAGACACTGTTGTCTTATAGTTCAACAGCATACAAGACACTGTTGTGTTATAGTTCAACAGCATACGAGACACTGTTGTGTTATAGTTCAACAGCATACAAGACACTGTTGTGTTATAGTTCAACAGCATGCAAGACACTGTTGTGTTATAGTTCAACAGCATACGAGACACTGTTGTGTTATAGTTCAACAGCATACAATACACTGTTGTGTTATAGTTCAACAGCATACAAGACACTGTTGTGTTATAGTTCAACAGCATACAAGACACTGTTGTGTTATAGTTCAACAGCATACAAGACACTGTTGTGTTATAGTTCAACAGCATACGAGACACTGTTGTGTTATAGTTCAACGGTTTATTAAATCGTGCAAATTCAAGCGAAAGTGTAGAATAATTCAGGACTAAAAAAATAGTAAATTAGGGCTTGTATTTAGAAATTGAAATATAACTCGGATTGTCCTGCCGTAAGAAAATCTTTACTAAATTTAAGTTTTCTTACCCTGTCTACACACATGATGCCTTTTAAATTGTATAATTAAATAATGGTTGGTTACAAGTACAATGAGTACTGTTGATCGTGAATGCGTTCGTTCAAGAAGCCGCTTCAATCAGAAACGGCTTTTAAAATACTCTGCCTAAATTACAGTTGGAATGAGATTCGAATGCAATAACTTTTCATAAAATGTTTCTCGATGTATGATCATTAAACCAAACCATCAATAATTACATTCTAGCAATTTTCGGTGCTAAAACTTTACGAGACAAATCGACTATGAATCAATGAAGGTCAGGTGCAAAAAATCGTCTGTTTCATTGTTTATTTATCCATTTACGTATTTTAGAAACTAAACACTTTTTGGGGCTGAACATTTTCTGAGTAAATACCCCAATCACGCTGTTACGAAATGTCGCTTGTCGGCTGACTTTCAACACACCTCCGTCCATGGGCGTAATAGCATTGTGCGTCGCCTCCGTTCATGTGCGTAAAAGCATTGTACGCCGCATATTCTGCGTCTTCCTCAACAGACCTGCGAATTCTAGGCCTAACGTCAAGAAATTTGTTTAGCACACGACGAAACATAGAAATGCAATTGTCTCTTCACAAATAATATATTGTGTATTGAATTATGGAGGAAAACCCTGACAAGACCACCCACCTCGCCGCAACATTCACTGCAGGCACAGAGGCATGCATGCCAGGGTATTGCTTCATTTGCATCACGTGCGCCCCCCAGGCGGGCCCAATGCTAACCAGCCGGTCACGTGACAAGTTCCACCTCCCGCTTGTGACCACGCCTCAATCCGCATCGACCACAAAAAATCGTTCAACTCAATTCCATCATCTTATGTCACAGCAATTGTTGCGTAAACTCGCATGCCTCCGGTGATGTTTGGAAATGATTCCTCAGTAACATTACGTCATTGTCATTAGACGAAGTGTTATGCCCATGCAATAATTCGAGGCGAATTTCGGCCTAAATTTCCGCTGCCATGGCAACTCGTTCCGACATCGTGAAAGGTGTGTGCATTCCTCCACGGACGGTATCCGGGGGTTTTGGTTTCAGGCTGAAATTTTATGGACGTTAACAAGTTGTTGGAAATGAGTTGAACAAAATAAACTCGATATTTTGAAAATGGGATTAATGGAAGAGAATTTCGGTTCATATAAAAACACTGGAGTAATGACAGATTGTCATATTGTATCCCCTCAAAGACACGCGGATTTTGAAAAATCTCTGGTAACGTGTACTTTTCCACAGAAAATGTTGAACCACTCCGCATCCTCAAATATAGCCACCTCCACGTCCTCTCGTCAAGGAAAATCATTCCAACTAGTGAATCATTCCAGCTAAACGCCTATCCCAAATGTAATGCACGACTGGTCCGCGTCCTTGCATTACTCAGAATCATCTTAGCTAATGGAGCATGCCAGATAAACGCCTATCCCAAATGTAGTGCACGACTGGTCCGCGTCCTTGCATTACTCAGAATCATCTTAGCTAATGGAGCATGCCAGCTAAACGCCTATCCCAATTGTAGTGCATTACTCATTATCAGTCTAGCTAGCCTTGTAGCCGGGGCGTTAGAATCTTGCTACCGTATCTTGCGCGTGTCGTAGAAGGCGACTGAAAGGGCGCTCCCGTAGCCGGGAGTAGAATCGTGCTACCGTAACCCCATCGTGTCTTAAAAGGCGACTAAAAGGGGCGGAGCGAAGGGGCTAGGAATCCCGTTCTCTGTAAAATCTTTCCTCAAGACGGCAAAACGTGCGGGGGGAGGAGAGGCTTACGCCTCTCCAAATCTTATTGTTAGGGTCGCTGAATGTTCGTTGATGTAGTACGAATGAGGTAAAGAGGAGAGAGATTGGTGAGATGTTTGTGAGGAGGAAGTTTGATGAGTTGGCGCTGAGTGAGACGAAATTGAAAGGTAAGGGTGAATGTGAGTTTGGTGTGGTAAGTGGAAAAAAGTCCGGTGGAGGAAGGTTGGGCACGAGAAGGTGTGGTTTCGATATCGAGTGATCGGTTTGCTAGTAGCGTTACCGAGTGGAAGGAGGGGTCCTCAAGATTGATGTGGGTGAAAGTTAAGTTAGGCGTAGAAAGATGGGTATTTGTGAGTGCTTACGGACCTGGCAGCGAGAGGAGTGAAGAAAGAGGGAGCAATTCTGGACTGACCTGAGTGAGTGTATTGAGAGTTTTGGAGGTCATTTCAATGTAGTTGTACTGGGTGACCTTAATGTAAGAGTTAGAGATGTAGTGGTGGAGATGTAGTTGGAGATGTAGTGGTGGAGCTTATGGATCATGCCAGCTAAACGCCTATCCCAAATGTAGTGCACGAATGGTCCGCGTCCTTGCATTACTCACAATCATCCAAGCTTATGGATCATGCCAGCTAAACGCCTATCCTAAATGTAGTTCACGACTGGTCCACGTCCTTGCATTACTCAGAATCACCTTAGCTAATAGAGCATGCCAGCTAAACGCCGTTCAAAATGTAGTGCGCGATCAGTCGGCGTCCTTGCATTACTCAGAATCACCTTAGCTAATGGAGCGTGCCAGCTAACCGCCTGTCCAAAATGTAGTGCGCGATCAGTCCGCGTCCTCTCGTTACTCCGGATCATTCCCGAAAACCGTGTTGACCTCTCGGGACGTGACAGCTACGTGACGACGCACGAGTGGCTTTGACCGCTCAGCGAGAACCCAGCACTTTCCGCTCACGTAACTCGATGATTCTTCCGCTTTATTGTGGCGTAACCTCGCTACCTGTGTCTGTACCAGCGGACGACGCCGAGCATTGAACAACCTCGAGGCTGAAGGGAATTCTCCCCGAAACTGCCAACCAGCGCATGTCGAGGGCGCTAATACTGAGATAATTGTGAGCATAAATCGTCTGACTAGATAAAAAAGCTTTTTTTGACATAGAGAATAGATCATCGACACCATATACACTTAACAAGAGTATATTTTTTATCTCAACAAGCAATCCATAGCATATGGTGGCCTCTAAAACACCATGAAATACAATACGGAACGTCATGGGCTCTCATGATCAATAATGTTTCAAAGTACGTTTCATCAAATTCCAGTACATCCCGAGCAAATTCTAGAATGAACGAGAGCAGAACGTTCCCTGAGGGCATCTGGTGTTCGATTTAAAGGCCGCACCGAGAACAATTCATTCTCCCTTTCTCACCTGAAAAACGGTAGAAAAGAGACAAATGAAGCTTTTATTTTTATTGGACTTACTCTGATAGTCTTACAGCGTTGCTTTGTTCCTACTTGACCGATACTAATTTCTCACAATTGGCGCGAGGTCAGGCAATGCTTTCACTGATCCTTCTTACACGCTCGTGTTTCAGACCAATGGTCCGACATTGAAATTAGTCATATTAGAAATATTTTTTTCATATATTCATGAACTACAACATCAGTCGTCAATTGCTGTTTTTGAGTGGAGGGGGGGGGGGTTGGGAACATAACATTCGTAGTAAAGCATAAATCGTCAAATAACAAACAAAATAAATATGTTGCGTTCTGATTTATCTTAAGGAGGATCACTGTTTATCTGCTGGGGGCCAAGAAAATAATACATCATTAAATGTTTCTTTGTGAACCTATAAGTCAACCTTCCTCCATGTTGTTTGAACACAGTGCTTCACCAAACCCTACACTGGAGGACTGACGCGCATCCACGACCAGGCTTAGTTCATTTTTGAATATGACGAGGATATTAATACCGGACGCCAAGGTAACTTTCCCAATGTGGAGATGTTGTTATCATGTCTCATCACTAAGCCATAATGACTGATATCGGTCATCCTTCAGCTACCCAATTGCCAGTGATGATTGGTTGAAATACGTCGCTCCAGTTGCGGCGTATACGCGCATCACGATGGGCGAGAAAATAATGGAAACATTCCTCACAACGAAGTGTTCGGGCAATCAAAGCGCGACTACGTTTGTCGATAACTATTTTGATAATAGTTAAATAATATTGACGGTTTTGTTGTTTTCCTAATTGAAACGCTCATTAATGAGGGGACTGGTCTTGTTTTACAGTTTGGAAGAGTGCCTTAACCGCCTTGCAATATAGAGTATGTTGTAGAACACCATACAATTTGTAATTTGTCATTTTATGGGATTTTTCGCTTATACAGCGGGTTGCAGCGCAGCTGCCACCTAATGGCCTTTTTTCACCCACGATGCTTATGGGCTGACCTTTAACCATTATGTCTGTTCGTATGCTAGTAAAACCGCGCACCATGCAAAGGTTGCAGTTCCGAACGAATAATGTATTAAATGGTGCTCAGTCGGATTATGTGGACAGTTTTTCCTACTTAGGTCACTTAATAACAAACTACCGGTGTGACACTGCTGATATCTCTAAGCAACTCCGGAAATTAAATGCGGTTGGTAATCAGCATATAAGGAAATTCAAATTCTGCACGACAGATGTAAAAATACAGCTCTTTAAAACCTACTGCTACTCTATCTAATGTAACTCACTGTGTTGTAAATTTACGCGAGTCACTATCAGTAAACTGAGAGTAGCATACAATGATATTTTCCGGAGGTTGGTGGGCGTACCTAGAAGAACGAGTGCTAGCTATGTATTTGCAGCATATGATGTTGACTGTCTTTTGGTTCGAGCTAGAAAAAGTGCCTATAGCCTTCAGGAGCGTATTATAAAATCTAAAAGTCCCTTCCTGGAGGCCTTATGCAATAATGAGGGATGCGAATTATCTCCAATAATAGAGAGGTGGGACAGAATCCTGCTGGTGCAGGAAGATCCCGATATTAATAGAAATAATGTTTGACATCTGTCTGCCTTTCCATGTTGTGGGCCCATTGTGCGTACGTGAATGCCAGGCTCTGAGACGTCCCTGATTAGGTGACTGACAGGTGGCTATGTCCTTTCCTTCTCAAAAAGTGAGCTTTAGTATACACATGGTCATGTGAGAAAGGGACATACAAATGTATCCAGTCGCGCTTGTCGCCAACTCAACTTAGGGGATCTAAGTCTAGTATCTCAGCCCTACTCTGTCTTGACTCCATGTATGTTCTTTTGGTGCGTAATTTGAATGTGATGGAAGGAATGTTGTCAAACTTGTTTCTGTGTAATCATTATTATACCATCGAATGCTTCAATGAAGTCTATTGTTATTATTATTATTATTATTATTATTATTATTATTATTATTATTATTAATATAGAGAACGGCCAGAATGTCTCACTCGCGGTTAGGCAGGCTCGAACCTACAACCTCCAGTTCCCAATGGACGTCTGTTGTGAGGAGACCTCGACACGCTACCCACTCGGCCACCGAGAACGCGTTCAATTTATGACACAGGCTGTCTGCGTGTTTGACCGAGCGAAAAGTTATAATACATGACGCTAATCGAGCTGGTATATAACACAGTCAAGCTGCATAGAAGAGAAGGGAGTTGGTCTTTCAACGCGTGGTTTATTAAGCACGCTCTTATCTGACATGGTCAGGCTGCAATGAAGCTCTGCATGAGTTCGTCTTACAGCGCACAGCTTGTCGAGTACTCTTATATGACATGTTCAGGCTGCTTTGAAGCTCGGAGTTCATCTTACAGCGCACGGCCTTTAAACGCTCTTATACGACAGGGTCAGACTGCAATAAAACTCTGAGTTCGTCTTATAGCGCACAGATTGTAAAATGCTCTTATACGACATGGTCAGGCTCCAATGAAGGTCAAGTCCGGCTTACAGCGCACGGCTTACCATGCGCTCCTACATGATATAGTCAGGCTGCAATGAAGCCTTGAGTTCGTCTTACAGCGCACGGCGGATCACGTGCTCTTATACGACATGGTCAGGCTGCAATGGAGCCTTGAGTTCGTCTTACAGCGCACGCCGGATCATGTGCTCTTATACGACATGGTCAGGCTGCAATGAAGCCTTGAGTTCGTCCTACATCGCACGGTGGATCATGTGCTCTTATACGACATGGTCAGGCTGCAATGAAGCCTTGAGTTCGTCTTACAGCGCACGGCGGATCATGTGCTCTTATACGACATGGTCAGGCTGCAATGAAGCCTTGAGTTCGTCTTACAG